>JAECUM010014136.1:0-26643 GCA_016617855.1 Megalonaias nervosa | reverse complement strand
ACACAAGAGCTCAGGATGCATGTAGTATGCAAACAAAGTGCACATTAAATAACACTGAACAACCATAAGGCAAGATAAACACCACTAACCGTCATTTAATCCTTTGTATCAACGACCGCATAAATAGTAAAGATTGTTCAAATACAGTATTTAAAAAAAAAAAAAAATTGGCTACCTACCAGTTGTGTGAAATTTACAAGTCCGGCATATAGTGTCATTTGTAAATTGCAGTAAACCAGACTAAAGTACATGTCACTAACCGCCATTGTAGTGACGAAGTCATGTGAATTGCCAGTAAGATTAACCATTTTTTATCAAAGGGAGTAATGATGGACACACGCGGTCAATTTAGAGGTTTGTATTTTTTCTTTATCCTTGTGAAAACCCACACATTGCCGGTAGTCCTAATGTCCCAGTGATAAATCTTTTGAAAGGGCTTCAGTGTAGGGTTGAGTAGATCGTTTGTCTTTCCAGTTAATCTGTAATGCCTGCGGGTGAATGAGGTCTTTGTCTTTAACACTAGTAAGTGAGAATCGTTTCCGGATTGGTTTTTTTTTTTTTTTATTATTTCTTTTGATACAGTGTTTCACCAAGCCACCATTTGTTTACCCGGGTGCAGATGGTCGCAACCTTTGTTTATCAAGCTATAACGCTGGTGATTTAAACTTCGTCTCAAAAAAATGTATTGTTTCTTCATGAGTTAATTATTTTTTGGGGTTTCATTCATTGGCAAATAATATATATTTATTCCACATTTCCCCAAATCCTGATCAAAATCGAAATACATCTAGTCGTTATTACATCAACACTAATAACAATGGCAGAACCTCTGATGAAAAAAAGAAAACTCCTAACACTGGAAGAAAGATTTAATGTAATTGAAAGAAGTGAAAAAGGGGAGACAGCTCGCAAAATAGCAGCCAGCTTAAACGTCAGTAAAACGCAGATTCAGAATGTTACCAAAGACAAGGAGTCCATTAGAAACAAATGGCAGAAAGGTGCACAAGCACAAAGGAAATATGCCACAGCACGACGGACATTGTATGGAGATCTAAACGAGCGAGTATGGGAGTGGTTTTGTGTTTCAAGGAGTAAAAACATACCAGTAAGTGGAAAGCTGATTCAGGAAAAAGCAATTATTGTCTCAGTAGAACTGAATTATGATGACTTTACTGCATCAAATGGATGGCTGGAGAGCTTCAAAAATAGATACAATATCACAGCAAGTGTGCTCAGTGGAGAATCAGCTGATGTGAATTTACAGACAGTTGATGACTGGAAAAAAAGACTACCAGCCATCATATACATGTGCTAATACATATACATATTCAGGTGATGTTCAAATATAAATTTGATTCACATTGTTTGATAGATGTACACTGTATATCTTTATTATGTAAAGTTATTTTGAGAGGAATGCATGCAATATTTAACAAGATTTATGAATAAAGGATATATGTACAGTGAGTATGGGTATTTTTTTCTTCAGTGCTAACTACTGACCCTGGAAACCAGTCCATTTTCACACACCTGTTATGAGAGACCACCTGTCTTGAGAGACCACTTTTGGTTGGCAGAAGGGGCGGTCTCTCAAGACAGGTTTCACTGTAGTAATAATAATTGTAACAATAAGACTTAGAATGGCATAGTTTCTCAGTGATTGATGGGATGTGGAAGTTTCGAGAAGCATTTTGTGGCTTCCCCATTGGTTGCGCGAGGTCATGTGAATTTAGTACGTCGTGATTTAGTGCGTCGTAAATCAATAGGGTATGTTGTCATATGAGGTCCATTTCGAAATAAAGTCGCAATTTAAGGTGTATGTAAGGAGAAAGTTGAACATTAATTTCATTCCGATTCCTGGAGTAATTCACACTTTTAGTGTTTCTAATGTAAGGCTGCAGACGTATTTTATGTTGTACTTAGATATTTTTCAAAAGGAAAAACATTTGTTTGGACTGTTTAATGGTAATAGAAAGTGCTTATTATTTGGACAATAATATTATTCTGAAACTGTTATAAATTATCCGAAAGAATTCTGGACAACGCCATCTTGACAACGCCACGGTTCTTGAAGGAACAGTACATTTCCGGTATTGAAGTTATATGGGACTTTTCGTTTCGTTTAGGACTTTCAAAGACATTTATAAGGACAAATTTGGATTCTCTTCATTATACTGTAAATTCCTGTCACATTTTTCATTTATGACTTTAATAATTAAATTCTTTGAGTTTTACAAAACTTGTTGGTTTTGTTTCTGTTCTGTTACTTAAGTCTGTCACCATAGAGTCGTAACACTACTTCTTCAGCATCGACGAGCATATCAACATCCCGTTTTCATTAGAAGACATGATTTTCTAGTTGGTCCTAAATAAAATGGTGTCGATCTGAAGTCCAATATGGCTGCCATTGGAGCCATCTTGAAAATTGTCTCGCTACTCCTCCAACTTGGATGGTGATAATCAACACGGGATTTTCACTATAGGACTTCTTATGATGTCTATTTCGTCCTATATAAAAAGATGTGCTGATCTGCGTTTAAATGTAGCATCTCAGTTCACAGAATTTATTTTCTTCTCACACTGATGATTTAGTACGTCAATTGCTAACCTGCTGTTTGTACTTCGCGTTCGAAGATGACCAAAAAATCAATAACTGTTTGGGTTTCTTTGAGTACGTGAGTCGCTGATAAGTCCAATATGTGCTCTGAAATGTCTGTGGGACAATGAACAGGATATTCAACTTGGGGTTGCTTGATCAATAGATGACTTTCTGCAGTTCTGCTCGCGCTTGTGGACTGCCTCTTCATTTCTTCTCAGTTCAAAGTCTTTAGCTGCATTATGGATGAGACTGCGCCAGGTTGAACTAACCTATGCAAAATCTACACAAGTGTTAGGGTCAATGATGAAGTGTTTCCATGATGACCTGAGGACATTTTCGAAGCTTCTTAAGCGTCTCGTTGTTATCATGGTAACGTGGACTGCCCATCGGCTGATTTAATTATCAGAGTGTGTATGTTTGAAATGCCTGTCCGTTTGAAAACCTGGTATCGAGACAATTCGGCCCAGGACAGTTCAAGACAACTGACAAATAGTTTTAGCAAGTATTTCTTCTTCAAAACAAATACTCGGTATATATATATATATATATATATATATATATATATATATATATATATATATATATGCGGCCCAGCTTGAAAGAAAATTCGACCCACCTGCAAAGACAATTCGGCCCAACTTAACAATACAACTTTGCCAATAGTTTGAACAACACAAAAAAACCAAGTTTGTCTTGTAACCTCCCTTTGTTTCATACATTACATGCGTTATTTCCCAAAAGACAACAAGATCATTATTTTACATGCTAGAATTTTGAACTGTACGATAATATACAAATTATATAAAAATTGTCCCACACAAAGTATTGTCCTAGTTAACTTATGTATATACCGTATAGAGTATTCACTTGTTATTTGAACAAGACAAATCTTTTTCTTTCTTTTTTTTTTGTCCAAGCTGTACTTGTTAAAGCTGTCAGTTGTATTGTTGAGTTGAGCCGAATCGTCTTTCAAGTTGGGCCTAATTGTCTTATTTTCGGTCCAAGTTGGGCCGAACTGTCTATTAATCTGAGAACCTCACTCTCTGGGATCCGCTCCTGCCATCTTATCCTCATCAGTTTCCTCAGACAGCTAATGAAAAATTGTTCAGTTTATTGTCATCGCGTCTGCATATTGTCCAGGCTTCGCATTCATATAGCAAGGTAGGCAAAGTTTTGGCTTTCTAGACCTTCCGTTTTGTGTGCAGACTGATGGTAATGTGCTTCCACGACTTGACGCGTAGTCTGCCAAAGGTCACACTTGCTTTACCAAATCGGTCATTGGTTTCATAATCGACACTGCACTTGAAAGATAGGTGCATTTTCCCACTGCTTGGAGAGTTTGACCATTTACTGAGATGGTAGTCTCTACGTAAGGATTTCCTTACACAGGTTGGTGCATCACCCCTGTCTTCTTGATACTTATCGTGAAATCGAAATTGTCACAAGCTGAAGAGAAATGGTCCATGCTCCGTTGCTGAAAGATTCAGATTTGGCATTCATGGAAAAGTCGTTAACAAATGGGAGATATCAGTGTCCGTTATGTCAAAAGTTGAACAATTAACGCGTTACTTGTTACAATGCATAGTTTTAATTTGACACGAGGATTAGAAACCATTGCATCAGTAAACGTTGGCACAGATATTTTCACTGTTAAAATGTTCAACAAAAAAGGAAAGCATCCAACATTATCGAAAGACATAATATTATTAAGCTGGTGACTAATGCCAAGGCCACAATCCATATAGCTATATATTTATATAAATTACTGGCTTGCAAGAGACCAAAGATTATGTAATATTTTCTTCACTCATGAGTACAAGTAGAGCACAAACAAGTCGCTATATATGATATTTCGAAACCTCGTGTCGTTCGACATGTGTTATATACCAAGGTAAGGATACACGAATGGGGGATTAAATTGTTCTCTCTGCTCCGCCCCTCTCTCAAAGCAAGATAAATGACGTAAGGTAAAATGGTTTGTTTTCTTTTCTTTTGTAAAATTAATGTTCAGAATTCAAACCTATATACGTTAGTCAAATCCGCATTAATATTTCCTTTACAACTTATAACGAGGAATTGGTATAGATATAGGAACCAGAGGAAAAGTTGTCTATGTAATTCATTCACCATTACATAGCAGTTCTCATACAGTTAGCGACACCTTTTTTGTAGATTGTTCTCTACCAAAGATCGGCTCGTGGGTCATCCTAATTCAAGATGGTATGCTCACTTTGGTAAATTAGACATCCGCTCAGGGTAAACGGTGATTTTATTTGGATAAAGGCTTCATATTTTCCTATTCACCTTGAGTTCCCCACTATGCCTCCTTAGGTCCACCATTTTCAGCTTGACACTTAAAAAAATAGAACAATAAAGAAGAAAATTTCTATCGAAAGGGCGATGTTACGTCTTCCACTTCCCGGTATATACAATCATATTTTGATTGACATATCATTTTTTATGGATAGAATTCGCGATAGCTTGCTCCTGCTAAAAGAACAAAAATGTTGGATTTTTTATCAGAAAGTAAAATCGTATTTTTGCTATTCAAACATTAACCGCAAGTCAAAACTAATGATAATCAGGCTTTTGTTAGCATAAACGGTTAAATACTGAAGTTACAGCACTGGGTACAGTAAGAAATCTGTTGCTCTAATCAGTTATGCATATTATTAGCCAATAAGTTTGAGCACAACATAGAAAGATAATTTGGTTTATTCGCGTATCGGATACATTTCATCTTGTGGATGAAAACTTAATAAACAATTTTACACCGACTCGAAAAAATATGCAAGTAATCGCTTTTTTAAGGAAACATATTTTCTATATTCTTGGCTACAGTATTTTGACCACACACAATCAGTATTGGGAGAGAAGGAAATAATAGGCCTGTATATACAGAAACCTCAGAGAACGATTCATCCAAGAAAGTAGCAAATTAAGAGAAACCACTGCAACAAAAACGATCGTATTAGTACATTTTCTTTTAAAACTTCTTTTTGATTTTATACGGAAAAAGCAAGACATAAATATCAGAAGGTGGGAACACAAACACAAAAGCCTTTGAATGTTTCGGAGATAGAGCAATGGAGTGAGGGGGGAGGGGACACACTCAAGGCCAATAGCTAATTATACCTAAATGTCGAGGGTGTGCCCACAACTAAAAATTAACATTATTCTAGAATACGGATATCTGCAATTAAGTATGCAAATTAGGAACATATATGTCGTCCCCAACTCTGTCGATAATTTCCTAGCAAATGGTAATTGGAGATGTTCGTTACTATTCGTACAAAGAATTTCTAATTGCTTTAGTAATTTAACGTATTTCATTTTGACCCAGAACTTAACTTTGCAATGAATTAAAAAATTTCTTTAGTAGTAAATGCATGACGTGCTTGTTTTTGGACAGTATTTGAGAGCATATGGGCAGTATTTGGGCCGTATTTGGGTAGTATTTGTGAGTATTTGGGCAATATTTGGGTGTTTGGGCTGTATTTGGGTGTATTTGGGTAGTATTTGGGTGTATTTGGGTAAATCGTGCCACCCATACACAACATGTCATTCTGTCATCTAAAGATTCTCTGCGATACATGTCACTCTAATCCTAGTTACATAGCTGTGTGTGTGTGTGTGTGTGTGTTTATTTTGTGTGTTTCTTTGTGTGTGTGTGTGTGTGTGTGTGTGTGTGTGTGTGTGTGTGTGTGTAACAGGACTTATTCTACCAGCTTTCCTCCATGTCGAATGTTATCCATGGTCCCTTCTGGATGATTTTGGAGGAGAGTTGCTGCTCGAATTGCTATAGTATTTACACCATCCCGTTTGTTTGTATCCCTCTACTGAGTTTAAAACGAAAAGCATCGAAGACATTTTTTAAAAAATGTAGAAACCTTAGTCACTTCATTCATCAATTTATAATTTCTAACCTGATTCTCGCAAGTAGTTCCCTAATACTTTCAAATTATTTGCGTTTCAATGTAAATGGAACTTCCCAATGTAAACAAGCAGACAGACTCCTCACTGTCAAATTTTTGGGTTTCTTGAATTGTCCAAATCAGCAAAATATATGTCGTCTGCGTTTAATATTTGTAATGTCTAGTTTTAATATCCTTAAAATTGAAGAATTCTTGTCAAAGACATGAAATGCCAAAACTGGCGGAATTGTTGAGATTATCAAAGGCGGTGAACTACATCACATCTCTTGCTTGAAAACTGCATGTTACTAAAAAGATTCCATTTGATTCGAAACACCAACTTGACAGTGTTTGGGACCCCCTAGCAACAATCAACTTAGAAATTATAAATTTATGAATGAAATGACTACGTCCAGTGCATTTTTTATATCCTTCATGCCGTTTGTTTTGTCAATCGGTAGGGGGTACCCAACAAAAAATGGAATGTGTGCGAATGCTATAATGGAGTGAATATTTAGTTTCGACTGTGGATTAGTGTCCTAGAGAAGGAAGGCAGTGTAATGGTAGCAGGTAATTCTGATTATTGCAGGCAAAGTCACAATGTTTTCCTCCCTTATAGCTAGATAACTCTATTGCCAACACAGGTTAAAATCAGCTACTAATTTTCAGAAATTATAGTCTCAATCTAATGTTTCAAAGGAATGTCCCAAAAGTAACGGATATAATGGATAGGATATAACTGAACCTGTCTCAAACAGTGTCAAGATACAAACCAAGTTGTTTGCTCCGAGTCTATCAGTAATACCTTTAGAACGGTATGCAAATGTTCAACAATGTCCGTATGGAAGAAAAAGACCTTAAACATAACAAATACATGAAGAATAATGAGTGAGTTTTTACCTCACCAGCATGGTGGATCACTTCCCCAAAAAGTACTCAATATAAACGTTGTCCAATTGCAGTAAAAAAAGGAACTGGTTCATCTTAAAGATTAATTATATAATTCATATTTCCCAATCGACCTTTAAGTGGTGACAATTTATAATTTGATTTGTTCAAATTCTCAAGAGCTCCAGCTATATAGAAGTGGATGGGTATTCCTTACGCTGCCATTCAGTGTTCTTCAAAACCCATCTCCTCTGAAGCAGGTTCCTAAACGAGTCTCTCGATGGAATTCACACTGTACAGTCCAAAAGATCTTGTCAGGAAGACTGTGGATTTTTTAACTTCTGAGTATTGAAAATATTGGGATTAGCTCCAATATTTTTGTGAAGTTCTATATTTGGTAGCAAAACTATTATCTTCCATTTGAGTCAACATATTTATAAGTTAGACTGTCACGGCACATAGACTAGAACTGAATATTGAGTACAGCAGCCATATTTCATCTTCATTCATGGACACTGACCTTATTGACCCCCTGATTATTAAGTTGTTTATTATTCCAGTTGCAAGCCATCAATACAGTCTGGACCAAGTCTGTTACGTTGTTGTTTTGGGTTTAACACTGTTTTTCAGCTCATGATATGGTATACATGGCGGGCAGTATAACTAGCGTAGGATGAACCCGGGAAAACCCCGGTAACAACCACTGACCCACAGGAAGCTACTGGCAAGCTTTCTCACATATCCACATTTGCCAGAGACTCAATCACACATGGACAGAGGATAGATGGCAGTGATTGGTAAAGATGAGTGCTTTAAACCACTTGGCCCCCTGTAGCCCCAAGCCTGTTATGTAGATCTCAAACTATTTTACCTCAAAGTGAACAGGATTCTTCTTTACCCTATGTACAAAGTTTAGTCCAGGAGAATGATGTCAAAATAATGTTATTGTCTGGAAACAATTTTCTTCTTTAATTCTTTAAGCGACTCTAACCTTAAACACCAAAATGAATAGGGTACTTACCCCATGTATAAGCCTTCCACACCAGTGCCAGAAAATGAATAGGGTACTTACCCCATGTGTAAGCCTTCCACACAGTGCCAGATTAAGGTATTCCTGGGCCCTAAGCACCGACTTAAAATATTATCGTGCCCCCTCCCCACTTACACAATGTTAAGCTAAAACAAAAACAATACAAAAAGCGAAACAGGTGGGACAAAAACCAATATTGCCATCATTCCAAAGCAAAATACTCATACATGCAGATCAAAATGGTCATATATAATTCATTCAATTTTATCATCAACAATTACGTTGAAAATTCTTTTCTGGTGTCCTTGTTGGACTGGTGCCCTAAGCATGTGCTTAGTGTGCTGAATGGGTAATATGGCACTGCTTCTACATTTGGTAACTGTAGATGACTGGAAACTAAACTTATCATGGAGAAAAGGAAATATTAATGAACCAATGGACTGAGAGACAGGGTTGTAGCATATTATCCTTGGCCAAGTGTAATCTATCCACAAAGTTATGTCAATATGAATGATGCAAAACTAATGTTATTTTGTTGTAATAATCTCTCTTCTCCACACTGACTTTGACCTTGGATATAAAAATTATAGGATATTCTTACAAGCTTCAAATGAAGACCATCCACAAATTCTGGTAACTGTAGATGGTTCAGATGAAATTATCATACAGAAAAAGTTAAGACACAGATGATCAATGGGAAAAAAATATTTTGACATCAAGACCATGTTCTTTTATTGTAAAAAGTACCTCCCTGTTCCAAAAGTGTTTCTTCAATAAAAGAAAGTGTACCTTTTGATACGTGTGCTCTCCTTCCCACTACACAAGAAATTCTGGACGACTGCATCCTGATCTATGAAAGTTCACCATCCCAAATGGTCATTAGCATTATTTTGAAGATTTGGAGCCTTCCAAGGCTAAGAACATTAAAGGATAAGAGGAAACAATAAATACTAGGGGTTTATAAGTTTCAGTTTGGTAGTGTGATCGCATCGGGAGGTTAGAAAGATGTAAACATAAGAAAGAAAACAACATAAAGTATAACTTTATTATTAAACAAGTGGTTCTCTCTCCCAAAAAAGACACAGATTGTCCCTTTCTAAATTAACAGAAAAACACTGTACTTAAAACACATCAGGAATGTATACAAATGTTCTGTGAAATACAATGTATCTATCAGCAGAACATAACATTTAACTGCAACTCTCGCCTTCATACAATACTTCCAATTTAAAAATGTTAAGAAAATAATCATAAAAACATACATGATCAATATGAGTAGAAATTAAATACTTCCACATGGGACCAATTACAACAAACCTACTACTTATTTCTGACTACATGCAAAAGCGTTTGAATCCAGCAAAGGAAATGAATGGCACTACATGTTAATAAAAATATCTTATGTTAGTAATAAGCATTCTCCATAGACTCAGTTGTAAGTGAAAAGTAACTGGTATTATCCAACGAGTTGTGCTGACGTATTTGTTTAACATCTATTGCATCTAACCTGCATCAGCGCAATAATCTACTGCCATCCTAAATTTGACTTGCAAGAAATATGACACATTCGGAAAAAGATATATATATATATATATATATATATATATATATATATATATATATATATATATACCCTTATGCAGTTGAGTCAAAATCTTTGATAACTCGAATGGAATATTATGTCTTGCCCGCACGGGCATAATCCAGAATGTTCCTATATCGCTGGAGTAAAACTAGAGCTCATTTTCATCCAATTTTGCCAAGGCAAAGATATTACTCAAGATAAATGCAACCATTAAGCTTAATTATTGTACATGCAGCAGTGTAATAAAAACAGCTTACTGATAAAATCTTTACACATTCAATGCGACATGAAAAGTAGGTTACTTTGACCTGCCCTTGCCTGTAACAAACAATAACGTCTCCAATGAATACAATAATACAATGTCATGACTATATAAACAACACTGGCAGAGAAACTAAGTTAAGTGCAAAATCACTTAACACTCAAGTTAAAAATAGTGAAAACACCATTGAAAAGTGATAACTATGTCTCACACATGCTTTGAAGGTGAGACAAACATTGCATGAAAGTACAATCTGTATTTACAGCATTTCATGTATATGATGTTACTGCTCATTTATCTGAGTGTTTAGTTATTGCCTTGATTTTGTTTTAAATGTATGTTTAAGTACTAACATGTACAGCAGCGCCAATTTGTCCACATTCTCTCAGCGACTGAACAATACTCTGATATACAGGAGGTCGAACGAGGAACTTTTGGTTGTACTAACTCTGCATTTTTGTTTAGACATCTTTATGTTTTACATATTAGATCAACCTAAATGAGGTCTTGCTGTAAATAATGTAATAATCTTGTGATTTTCCAATACAGAATTCATAACTGACATGCTGATTAATGCATACGATCAGAAGTGTAGTTATGGTGATTCCACCTTCTTAATTTCACTTAAGACCTTCCCTTCAGATTCACAGCTTGCGTGCAAGTAATGACAGTCAATCAATAAATAGGCAAGTTAATTAAAAAGATATTTGTCTTAATTTTCATCATTACTGCTTGATATAATCTTTATTTACCTATAGGCAAATACAGGTACATGCATATATATCTGGCATGAACCAAACCCCATATCAATATTTCTGTATTTTGGGAATATTCTGTCAAAATTTGCATTGGCACTCGCCACAAATTTATGGTTGCACAACCACAACTCAAAGTAAAGTTTTAGTCATGCAGTCATTTATTATTACACGTACATACTAATTTAAGAAAAGCTCTTTCATAAAAACAATTTCAAACCCAAATAAAATAATTACAATAATTGCTAAAATATAAAAAATATATACGATATTGCAGAACAGGTTATTTTGTGTCAGGCTTCTACAGTCACTTGATTATGATTAAGTTGTTTTCCACATAAATAAAACACACATGATATTATTTTATTATAAAACGTTAAACCCCAGGCCAGCAAGAGAAAAAAAAAAACATTGAAAATAAATTTTCTGCAGTATTTCTTGTTCTGATTAATAAACACATCATCTAAAATTCTAAATGGATAAAGCCAGAGTATTTAATTTCTTTTGAACAATATAAAACTCCATTAATCTACCAAAAATCACAAAATGAAACTTTTCTATTCAGGAGCAGGTTATCAGAAACATTTTTGAAATGTCTGTCAACTGTGCTTAGTCTGGCATGCTTTATAACTGAATGCTCTCAATAATCTAGATTTCTAACCATCTTTTCTGAAAATAAATTTGAAAATCATTGTTACATAAGCATCATCCAGATGTTCAATGTTATTTCAGTTTTTATGACTCCGCCATATTTGCCTACTCTTGAGCACTAGTGATTGGACTTAATTGGACTTTAACTGCTGGATCACCAACATCTTCAATGTCATCCTCCCAGTCTACTTTCTTTGAGACTTTACTTGTGGTGCAGTGGTTACCTATTGTTCCTCCTGCCTCTGAAAAAAGACAAAATGAAATTATAACACCTGAATGAATATACACTGGAATGCAAGTATCAAATAACTTGGCAGACATTAGATGCAAGAAGCCTTATTGTTAAGAGCCTCACATTTTAAGTGATTGATCTCTGGGACGTTTATCACTGATACCATTGCTACCTGTTGTCCCTCCTCCTTCCGAAAAGAGGCAACACAAATTAAATGTTTCCTGAAATCTCTTTAGAACTTAAGCCGATTAAGTGATGACGCTTAATTCTTACATGAATTTAATACTGGTTTAATGTACTACTCACATATTTTTATCAGTTTATTTAAAAACTCTGTTGCATAGGTTATTAATACATAATTATATGTGCTCTATCATGACCAGTAATGTTCCATAGCACCTCAGGATGACTATTATCCATTGGGCTATAACTTTTGTCTCACCAAAATGCAATATTAACTAAGAAAAGATTTTGAGCCCAAGGGCTTGAAGATTTCACTTGTGACTGTTCAGAAAGACATGTTATCAAGAAATTCAAGAATATTTCAAGGACCAAATTTTAACTTACAATCACTTCTAAACTTGGGAATAATATTGATGATACTGTGTTGAAAGCATACACATTCAGACTCGAGTATTTCATTCTTAGGCAAGAAATGTTGAATATTTGTGCTGAACTAAGCACAATAGATTACACTGTAGATGATGGGTAGCATGAGTGCAATTATCTATACTGCAATCATATATGTAAGCTAGACGTCTTATTCGACCAAGCTTTCAGTTATATGACTGGAGATGAAAACTCTAAAAAGCCACTTGCCCTGTCAGGCAAGTACTAAAATATTTTACTCGCCCAGAATAAAGTCGTACTCATTAATGAGCCATTGTAGACATACAAAAGCTGATGATATAATAACATAAATTTTAAGTTGTGAAAGATTGTTTTTAGGAAGTTTTTCAGTGACCCAACTAAAACTAATTTGAACTAATACCAATTGTGACCAGTTTGCTCTCTATCTGGTGGGCACTTATTCGTGCTAAAAAGTAAGTGTGAAGCCCTTGAATGAACGTGATCAAAACGAGTGGAAAATAAAGTTATGGTACAAACTACGGACTTTCTATGAAGTGGCAGGGGATAGTTTCGTAAATTGGCCCATGTCAAATTTCTTATCATAAGGCAATGGCGTGACTTTGCAGATTTTAATAATTAAATAAAGGAATATATTTGTGAATTAGATGTTTCGGGCTTGTGTTATTTTTGAAAGTGATGTGAGGCATGTACAGCTTGCCTAGTTACTTTCGCACTCACATAGACAGTGAAATATCAATTGTCAACCAGGAAGAATAACTAAACACCCATTACAGTAGCTGTGTGGGTTCAAGGCAAGTACAATATCTCATAAATGCCTTGCCTGGCAACAGTCTGAATTGCATCAAGTTGTTTAGTACAAAATGTTTCTCAAAATTATCAGGTAGGGAAAGGGCTTGTACATAAGCACCACTTGATGTCAAAAATGTCCTTTGGACATGAAAAAATGCAGATATAAATCTGTGGTTCGGGTGCACAAACTTTGCTATGAAATGCCACTGACATGTCTACTATTCTCATTCTTTGTTTTAGTTTTAATATGGCAATCCTAAAATGGACCTTTTTGACTTCAACTGTGTATTTTATTTTGTTTTATTTTATATTGTTTTTTTATATTAGGCGGGTGAGTATGGCAATACATTTGTGCATACAAAACTCTCTCTTGCACCCTGAACAAAGTCACCAATATTCTACACAGAACGTCCTTTATGTTAAAGACACTTGTTAGTCCTTCATCAGTATTTGCATGACTGAACAAATAATTGGAAAATTCACTTAACGGGCTTCTTCCAAGGTTTTCACTTTCTCCTAATTACTATAATACATGTATTTAAAATCTCCAAACAATTGTTTTACTCTGTTCAAATTCCAATCCTCAAGCACCCAGCTGTTTCTACAAAAATGGTTTTAAAAATGTATGTTAACTTCAATTTCTGTAAATCTTCAGCAACTGAACGCATGTGACGTCAGAGGCAGGAGACTGACAGTAGATTGTGACTGTAGATGTGGGAATATGATAACAAATGCAAACTAGTTTCAGGAGAAAAAATACCAACACACTGTTGCATACAGCTGCTCAAACAAAAGTCTAACAGGATCAGGAATTCAATTGTGTTCTGCATTCCTAAGAATGATACCCTTAAGGCTATTTGAATTCCGAAGCTGAGGTGGGCCAAATTGAAGGTCTCTGAGCATTCAACATTGTGCTCCACTTATTACGCGACACTGAATTTGAGATGAACTTACAGACGATGAAAAGACTTGGCTATACAAATCTCAGATCTAAACTCAGAATGCTTTAACAATTATTGTTAATTGTGTTCTAATTGTGAAAGTACATGATTATGCTGCTGCAAGAGGTATGCACATTAGCCCAGGATAAACATAAAGAGATTAGCTGAAGGTAAGAACTAAAGTTTTACATTGTTTTACTAACAAACTCAGATGCAACATAAACGACACATGTTATCATCATCTTTGATTTATCATCATCATCATCTTGTTTTGAAGTCCTTGACAATAGATGGGTATTATGTTTATGATAATCTTCGATCTATAACGCGCATGTACTTAATATTTCATGTTCAATTTTCAACAACAACAAGAGAACTGTCTATAGAAGATGACCCCATCTTTGCCATGTAAAAAAACACATTGTGATCTTTTAAGCCCTAATATCCATTAGTTGTCTAGAAATAGAACTAGTAAGGGATTTACATAGCCATTAGTCATACAGTGAAAGATATTGATCCAAGTAGTTTTTCTTTCAGGGGGAGAGGGAGGCCCACACCCAATTACTATGAGAGTCAAGGTTTGTTATGAGTATCTGTTGTTATACTAAATTACTGTCTACTTCAATTATACGGTAACCACTCCTCAACCTTATATAACAGTTCAGTATGTCTCTTTCACCTGGCACAAACTGAAACAAACTGAAATTGAATTTACCCTACCCATGGGAACTACAAGTGTCTGCTGGAAAAGGGATTTATGTTTAACAGCAATTAAGTAATTTCTAAAAATATGCACCAAAAATTAGGCAGAATATACACTATCTATTTACTCTCAAAACTGACCAATTCCTTTGCAGTTTGTGTTGATTCATTTTCTCTTGATTATTTGAATGAATACTTGGTAGTGATTAATGCATTGTTCTCCATAAAGACCACTGACACATTGCAAAGATACACATCTCGTGTGTGACCTTTTAGAATGTGTTGATCAGGATATTAAAGAAAATATCCTGTTTATGCTAAAAGTTGAAGGAAAGCATGATGGGTAACAAAAGCATGATGGGTAGCACTTTGTAGGATATTATGATCAGGCAATATATGTGTAAAGATAGAAATCAAAATTTTTGAGAATGTTGTTCCATATATTTGTGCTATTATAGGGTCCTTCTGCTTGGATTCCATTACAGTAAAACGCATTGAATGCCTAAGCTGTGAATGAAAAAGGTGAATGAATGGTGGACAATACCCTCAACTAAATCTAAGAAGGGTAAAAAGGCAGCATGCAGAAACCAACATTTCGTATGTAGCAGCATAACTGTAATCAAAATTGTTCTAAATGGCATTTATATTTTCACATTATTCATGATTCAACACATTATATATATATATATATATATAGAGAGAGAGAGAGAGAGAGAGAGAGAGAGAGAGAGAGAGAGAGAGAGAGAGAGAGACTGCAATAACATCTACCTATAGCCAACCCCATGGGTTGTTCTTATACATGTATCACCATATCCAAGGCAGAAAAATGCTTTATATCAAATGGTTTCTGCAACCGGAAAGTCGCAACAACAACATTCAAGAAACATCAGCACTTAGAATGCAACATGAAACCCGTAGAGAGACATGTCATGCTACCACAACAAACGAAAGACATCGGATAGCTTGACATCTGTACACTCATAATAAAAAAAAAAAAAACAATTGATAACCCCTACTCACAATCCTGAGATATGTTAGATTTCTTGGGCGCCAAGGACTGGCAATACAAGGTCATGACTAAAGTTACAGTAATTTTATTTAGATACTGAAAATGCAAAGAGAAACAGATGATTCAATAAGAAAACTGACAGGTTTACATCTTTGGAGGAATAAAATGAGATGCTTCAAGTAATGGCTTTAGGAATTCTCCATGAATTTACATAAATATAAGAAACAATCACTTCTTCACCATCATGGTAGATGAAACAAAAGATAAGTCTAATCGTGAACAGGTCATCATTGTATTTAGGCATGTGGACAGTGAACTAAATTTGCATGAAGAATTCGTTGGACTGTACATGGTTCCCTGCATCGATGACAAGAATTTCACCAGTATTATCGAAGACACACTAGTGATAGTGAACATATAACTGCGCTGGATAGCGCAACAATGGAGCCAGCAACATGTCAGGGTTGAAGAAATGAGAGGCCACACATATATCGAGGAAGGAGGAGATGGCTGTGTGAAAGTTTTTAACTACTGAGGGACTCATTAGATACTGTGCACAAAATGTCAAAATTAATTACCCTCCAAGAAGGGATGCCAAATTTGAAGAACTCACCTGAAGAGAAAAATGAGCCCAGACACACCGGGATTCCTTGTATTGAGTCCCACGCAGTGGATGGTGAGAGCAAAAAGCTTGTATGGTGTGTTGGCCAGCTACATTGTGCTTGAATCTCTGTGGGAAACTTGCTATGAAATGGTAAAGGACTCTGAGAAATATGTTTGCATACTCGGTTTGCAAACCCAAATGAGCAGCTTTGAATTTGTTTGGTGTGAGCATTGATTATGAAATACCTCATCATACAGACAATCTAATTAAAACATTCCAACACAAAGACATGTCAGCATCTGAGGGTCAGAGACTAGCACAGCTCACCGTCACGACACGGAACGCCATGAGAGACGAAGATGCTTACCATAAGTCCTGGCACACTGTTACCAGGAAACTTGATAACTTGGATGTCAATGAACCTATCTTGCCGTGCAGCTGAAATATGCTAAATGTTCTGAGACTGGAGACGCGACATAGGAATACTTGAGAAAGGAGAAAGATCTGTACTGGCAGAAATACTTTGAGTTGATTCATCTGTTTGCTATGTGAAAGACACATTTGACCTGCGTCTTCAAGATATGCTCCTGAAATGTGTTACCGATGTTGCTGTGTTCAGTGACGATATGGACTATGTCGTTGCCATCTATATGGATGATGTTGACGTTGACAAAATCAACCTTGCAACACAACTACAGTTATTGAAAGTGCACATCAAAAATGAAGTTGTGGATGTGAATAGACTCACTGCGTAGAACATTGTTGAAATGATATAAGAGATGAAACCAGCCCCTTTACAACCCTTCTCAGAAGATTTCATTGTGCTAAAGTTGATCTTAGCAATTCCAGCTGCAAATGCCACAAGTGAAAGATCATTTTTGGTGTTATAAGGAATAAAAATATATCTATGCACCAGCATGACTCAGGAAAACCTTAACGCATTAATGCTGATATACATTCACAGAAAACCTGCGGCGAGCATGGACAAGCATGCTATCGCAAATCACTTTTTGAAATCTAAGGAAAGACGCCAGACAATTTTTGGGAAGTTTTGAACCAAAAGTGAAGTACTAATGCGCTAATGTAAATGCATTGTTTTAATTAAATTTTAAATCATTGTTTTTATTACATAAAATAAAGCAAAAAAAAAGAAAGATTCAGTTTTAATTGAATATGCTCAGAACGCTCTAAAATGCCCCCTCCCACAAGCCCTAGTGGGGAACCCATCCCATCACCCACCCCGTGTCCGTCGACGACCTAAACTCAAAACTGCTCCAACGCCCCTGTACAACAGCACAAAGTTGTTATTTAGTGTTGATGCAATTTGAGTAAGCTGCTTGCCCAAGGACAATGAAAATGCCGTGGTAGGCTTTGAGCCTACAAACTTTAGATTACGAGTCTAACCACTGTAACACCGTGGCCTCTGCTTACATTAGTATCCCAATAAGATGCTGAAGGGAAATCGGACCTATTCTTCATTCCCTAACATGCATGAGAATGTTTATAATGAAGGATGACATTGATTACAGACCATGAACGTCTCACAGAGAATGATCAACAAAGCATTATTTTGCAGTATGCCTATGAAGATCATTAAAAATATTCAATGATAAAAGGTACATTTTCAGAATGTGTTTATGATAAACACGTGCGTGTGTGTGTGTGTGTGTGTGTGTGTGTGTGTGTGTGTGTGTGATCTGGATTTTTAATGTAGGTTTAACAATGTTTCAGTCATATCGCTACAATGTTTGCAGTGTGGCAGTTTATGGTGATGTCTAGCACTGGGGCATTATGCAGCAGACATGTAGCTGCTGTTCCATCCAGTCACATTATCCTCACACGAGACCGGACCAGTCCTAACACTAACATCTTAATGCTGAGCACCTAGCAAGGCAGCTGCTAGTACCATTTTTATATGTCTTTGGTATGACTCGATCGAGGATTCAAACCCGCAACCTCCCGGATCTGAGGCAGATGCTCTAGCCACTTCACCGGAGCAGTCTAATAAACTTATTTTGCCATCTACTAAAAATAACAATTCAAAAATATTACATGAGCAAAATTAAATAACAAAAAGAACATAAAATACACATTGCTATGCAGCTCTGAAACTTTGACAAACGTGAGACTACTCAAAACTGCTGTGTACCATTTTAACTAACCTTTAAAGCTACAAAATAAACCTTTCTTCTGTTTGGGGTCTCAGAAAAGGGCAGGTGCAATTAAATTTTTATATAGAACAGAAATTTCAGTTTACATTGGAGATAAGAGTAGAAATGTCACCAATAGTTAGTACACCTTTCAGCAATTGCATCAAATGTATCCATCTATTTGGTTGTCCGTCCACCAACAACTTGCTTTCCACAAGTGAAATTTACTCGGGATTGTTCGATGTTAACCGAATTTGGTATGGGGTTCTATACTGATGAGACTTTGATATGCACCAATGTCAAATACAATAATATATTAGTATAAAAGGTCATTACAGTTGTTATTTTTAACTGCTAACAAATGTTTGCTACAAGATATTTGCCCATTACTTTAAGACTTGAGTGTGTGCATGGAAAAATTATGCCATTATTACTGTGACAATGCTGAATTATTCCTCGTCATAGTAAGTGCCATACACATTGAAGAAATTGTCTTTAGACAGCATTTTGTAGTGCATATATATATATATATATATATATATATATATATATATATATATATATATATATATATATATATATATATATATATATATTACATTTCTAGTGTATATATATATATATGCCCTGAAATATTTAACATTTTTGATCATTTGATAGCTAAAAGTCTTTTCCTTCTCTTTGGTATTACTGATATTTAATTATGTCACTGTCTCCACTGAAGACAGGCTAACATTATAGTTGCTTTCTGTGACTTCTTTTCTTCCTTATTTACTAAAGATCCAAATAATATGGTTGTTATCGACATTTCCCATCCTTGCAAATTTGAATAATGAAATCCCCAAAGAGTGGTGGTTTGTGCAGCACACTGTCCTGTGGTACAGTCTTTCTACTCCTCTAGAGCTTTTATTTCTAAAGGATCCAACTACTGCTAAAAGAAACCCTCCTTGAAAGTTGGCATGAACTAATGGAAACCACAAGAAAAGAAGTAACTGAACAAATAATTAACAATATGTAGGTCGTACTACAATGACTAAGCTAAGATGAAAGTCCCATTTTGCAAGAGAGACTTTTAAATGAGATCAGATTCTTAATGCATGACTCATTTATTAAATATTAAATAATTACCTCTTTTGAGAGATTGCATACAATGAATGATAACGTTTTGTTGGCAAATGGGTTGGTAATTTCTCAAAGAGATTTTATTGTACAAGCACAAGAATGCATATAATTGGATAATGGAGAAAAGGATATAATTGTTTGCAATACTTGAACAGGGTGCGTAATACACACTCTATATTAAAAAGATGAATACTACATTTCATTAAGAGAAAAAACCACCAGAGAAATCCTGTACAGATATTTATCTCTCTGCACAAACACAAAACATTTGTAAAAGCATGGTTTTTGGGGGATTTTTTTTATACATTATCTGCCACAGAACCTGCCATTGAATTATATTGCATGCATCCATACCAGCAACCATAATGAATATCCAACACCACCCCCATCCTACCAATCCTAACACGGATAAGATAGATCTCTTGCATCTTAAATAAAAATTCAGATTCAGGTTTGGTAGAATTAAAAATAAAACTAAACTTACATTGTTAAATATAAATTGTATGACATATAGAAAATGTTACAAACCAGTTTCTGTTAGCATGTCTGTTGATGTAAAATGTTCTATCACATCAGAATTCTCATCTAATCCACAAGCTTCAAATCTTTTCAAGACCTTCATTCGACATTGGCTCAAATGTATTGATTTGTGAGGGATTAAAATTTCAGTCCACAATGGAAACTGTTATGTTTGTTTCCAACAATTACTAAATCAGGAAAAATACTTCACAACAAGCCTATCTGGTCGAATGATTCATATCTGACATCACAGTCACACGACCGGGTGGCTCCATAATGTTCAGAAAATTCAAAAGTTCTCCAATATTTTAGTCATTTTGCAGACATCTATACAGACACAGGCGTCTTGGGACATATTAGATGTAAATTTGTTTACATTTTTAATGCTAAATATCAACAGAAAAGTTAATCTTTAACAACCATTGAAGAAAACCTTTAAATCCTGGCAATGTGCAGTAAACGTTGGGTGAGTGAATAGAACTTATCGTGTTTAAGAATAAACCATTCTAAATCAATTCCTAATGTCAATGCTCATTCTTTTGTGCTTTTGACTCTTTTCTCTGGACTTATGAATACAGTAATCTATTGATCAAACATTATTTTTCTTTTGACAAACACAACACAAACCTCCGTGTTAACTGCTTGCCCCTTTACATGTACACCTCTCCCTCCATAAAGCGCACACAACGGTGTCCAGAAACATAAATCGTAAAATGAGAGCGGACACGAGTTATGAAGGAATCTCTGAAATATTTAAGAAGAGAGGTTGTTATCCCAGCTGGACATTGGCAGTTATAAGATGGTGGTGGTGATGGTGGTAGGTGGGCTGTTAAATGGTTTAATACTTTTACTATAATCATGCTGGGAATAATTGTCAATACAATAATTTTTTTTAATGAAGCTTTTCCGTTTTGTGTATAAGTTGCCTCTTTGTTAAAATTACCAATCTCAGAAAGATTGTTAACTGGTAAATTGCTAACTACAATGACCAGTAGCTTTTATACAGGTAGGCTCTGCATACCTTTCAATTTTTTTTTTAAGTATTAAAAAACATGTAATTAACATGATATTACAAAGTAGTTATACTATTAACTGATTGAACCAATACAACACATACTTCACACATCAAAACTAAGAACACAGTACGCGCTTAATTAGGCACTCAGAAACACTTGCAGATATAGCTGTGACAGTAGATTGTCATTCTCATGTTTGAATACAAGAGGTTATATAGCATGTATGATGATTACTCTCAAACTGAATTAAGAGACAGAATTAAAACAAATTTCTCTTTACAAATTTGTATATATTTCTTAGAGTGCTGCCACCATTAAACATTAATGACCTTTCCATGGATCAAAATATTATTGAATATTCTTGTTTACGTAGAAATTTTCGGTAAAGAAAATTTAACAAAATATATGACTTCACATTAAAAGATGCAAATTTCATGATGTTGAATCAGATATCTGGGCAATAAATGCTGTTTTTTTATAATAAAAGAAGTGATATTTAAAGTTTCATAGTAATAATCACAAATTTCTTCATGTTCAACAAAGTGGGACCAATTCATTTTATGTTTTCTGGAAAAAAGGATCCACTTCCGACCTTGCATTATAAGTTGGATCAAAAGTTATCTGGGCATGAATTTTTGAGGGACAGGTGCAGATAGCAGTTATTGCAATCACCTTGAAATTACGGTTACCATTGCAGAGTACCTGACCAATATGTATTTTATGAGCCTTAACAGAATTAGTCAATACAGCGTTATTTGTCACAATCCCAAACTAGTCTGAGTACTAATAACCACATATGCAGCCCAACCTGAAACCAACCCAACATGAATACAAGGAAGATCTAGCATCTGATGTTTTAAAATGGATCTTTATTTTTTCTTGATACTGATATAAGTGAATTAATTTTAGAAAAGAAATTTTACTGAATATGTGACCCAACATGAATATGAAGATCAAGTTCTGACTTTTTCATACCTTTTACCAGACTTCTTCAGCTTCAAGCCATTTCCCTGCTTGTGCTCCAGAAAATGTGCACACAGTAGACATATGAATAAAGACACAAGATGGACAATCGAAAACAGACAATGTGACATTGATGCTGGACAATGGACTATGTTATAACGTCACTTGGTTTTATCAACAGTTGAAAATCAATTCTTTGGCTTACCTGTTTAAATGTTCTGTAGGATTCCTCTACATAGTGTTGCACTGCATTGCAGTCCCCAAGTATATTCCAAAGGAGTTGCTGTAAAACCTGAGTGGTTTTCCAAGATTGCTCATGCAAGATTATGTTCATCGATTGATTCATGGCAGTCATGCAAGACACTATCCTGCTTATTGCTAGCTACATGCCAGTGTACATTGTGCTTCTAATGTGTGGATTGCCCAGTTCATATTGTTGGATTTACTACTGCACGAGATTGCTTTTGGGTTGTAGTTTCTCCTTAAACAGCTGTTGGAAGGAGTGAAAGTCTAGCTGTTTATGTTCATGTTCCTGTGACTGGATATGTTCCTCCTTTCTTTTCTTTACTTCACTTGCTCTCATTTCTTTCAAAACTTCTTCAGCTTGCTCTTCTTTCTCTCCTGGTTGTGGAGTAGATTCATATGAAAAAGACAGATATACAGCTGTATTTGTTTCCCCTTGGACAGAATGATTATCTGCATTTATTTCTCCTCCTTTACGTTGAAAGTCTGATCTATATTCATTATTAGAATTAGTCTTCCCAATGGTGAAGGAAATAGAAACCATGCCTCTTTCTGGTATGCTTTGTTCCAAAAGCCATTCAAAGGATACATTGCATATTCTACAGATAATATCAGTCGTTTTGGGTGTCTCAAAAATTTTCATCTTTTCCTTGAGCTACTCTTTGACCATCTGTTTTTCAACCCTAGCCTTCAGGTCATGACATTTGGCAGAAAGTGCAATCCTTCTTAAAAATCTGAGGATTTTCATGCTGGTTTCCTTCTCTGTCTCAGCTTTCTCCAGAGCAGCAGCATCAATTTGCCATTTTAGCTTCTCTTCCATGGACATCTGTGTTTCATCTTTATAGTCACCAAATAACTCCACTGACACTTGCACTATTCCAGTGCCATGACTTATAGCTTCCAGTGTGTTTTTTCCAAGGAAATTTGCATGAAGGAGTCCAGCACTGGTTAGAGGAGATGACTGGACATGATCACTTTGGCCTTTCCAATAACTTGATGGTATCCATTTACAATACATCAAAGACTCTTCTTCCCTCTCCTTCAAGAGGTCCCTCAATGCTAATCCCACATCCCGAATACATTGTGCTTTCTGCACAGACTGAAGTGCCATCTGTAGCCTCTTTGGACATTTCTCAAGAGGTTGTAGCTTGGTGAAAGCCTGCATGAGGGCAGTTTCTGATTTTGCTGATATAAATGTTCCAACATTGCTGACCAAGATCATGGCCAGAACAAGGACTCTTTCTGCCATTGCGCAACTGACAAAATTGTCCAAGTCAGCTGAGAAGAGGACATTCAGGAAACTTGTTCTGTTTGATATACCACACAGCATTCTAACAATGTGGTCAAGCCTATCTTGAATCAATACATGAACTGTGTTCTCTGGGAATATAATGGCTGACAGCCTTCTGGATCAGCATTGCCTGTTTTGGGAAGGTGGCCTCAATAAAATCCGTTAAATGCAGATAACTGGCTGGTACAAAAAAGAAACATCTGGCAGTTCTGAATAGTTCTGCTGCATTTCTCATTTTACCCTGGCAATGAGAAAAAAGGACAGGGTGGTATAAAACTCCAGCCACAAAAGAAAAAATCTGGGGTCAAGTAGGACTTCTACTGCCTTTTTGCTAATGTGAGCAACAAACTTGGTAAAATTGATTACAGCCTCCAGTGGATCCGCTGACTTTGTCAAGTGAACGTAGCTGTCATAAAATGTCCGTGCCAAGGACTGAACAATCCATTGACTGCCAGACTTGTTTCGGGATTCAAAATCTGTCATCAAAGCAAGATAGCTATATCTCCTTTCTTTGTTGTCCTGATTCTGTTCCTTGCTGAGTGCACTTTCAAATTCTCTCAGTTTCTTGTCAAAATTGAAATCAATATTGAACAAATGACTACAAAACTCAACCATCAGGAACACATCTGCAGATTTGGCAGCAGTTGTCCTAAATATCTTCTCACCTTCACTGTCTTTCATGTATTCTTTGACAGGCCCATCCATTTTTTTAAGAACTTCACTTGGGTACCCCTTGGACAGGACAAAGGGATGGTGGCTCATTGGCATCAGATCCTGAAGGATCTGCTCACAGGAAGTGAAACTGTTAACGTCTTCGTGAGAAGTGTTCACATGATAATGCAGAAAAAACTCCACCTGTTCAGTCAGGCTTGCTGAACACATCACTTTCAGATTCCTAGCTCCAAACTCTATGTTTCGCTGCAATTCAATGAACATTCTGTCTATTTCCATCAACTCTTCAAATGTCATTTTGTCTAGAGAACAATGAAGTTTTGGACATCTTCCATCTTGTTTCTTCATGTCTGGGCATGACAGACCAATTTGATAGAGGAGGCATTGTTGAACTTCATTTCTCAGTTTTGTTACCTCCTCTACTGCATCTTTCAGCCATCTTTTGGTCCTATTTAATAGGAACAGGGCAATCCTTTCATCAACTGCTTGCTTCTCAATCTCAATCTCCACCTGCTTTCTCCTCTTCTGCTTGGATGGGAACAAATCTTTTATAATGTCCTTGCATCTTGGTTTCAGTTTTGGGTAGTAAATTACATAATATGGGTTGGTGATAGACAGACCATAGAAGCTATCATATTTCAGCAGCAGATCATTGTCTTTTTGTGATTTCGGACAACATAAAATCTGAGCAACTCTGAATAAATGATCAAATCCTCGAACAAGGGACATGAAATTGTCTTTGGTTATCTGCTTGTGACTAACTATCCACTGCACACACTCCAAAGCACCAGCTAGATTGCCATAGGGTTTTGACTCTAGAAAATCTTTCCAAGCTTGTTTAATATGTGACATGCTTTCTGTAAGGTCGGTCACACTTTCTGCAAGCTCCGCAAGGATAAGGTTGGCTTCCGCAAAACCATCTACATTTTCGCAGCTTTAAAACAACTCTTTAGCTTCCTTTACTGTCCTCTGCAAGTCTTTAGTAGAAGGTCGTGCCTCAGCTTGACGTGACATGAGAACTTGTAAGCACACCAGTAATGTCTGTGCTACGATGTTTTCTTGTAGTGTCTTTCTAGCCATCAACTCTGCTTGATCACTTTTGCCATAAATCAACAGGAGCTTGGCAGCTTCTTCTGCTTGACCAGTGATGCAAAAGAGCAATATAAACTATTTACCACACCCAAAACAAAGCCATATTTATCTTTCCTATGCGAAATGTGCAAAACAATATCAGATTAGTGACACTCTGTGAATAATTTGAATATTTCGGATGTGCACAAATCTGACATCCTTAGAATTATTTTACGATGAAAGCGGAACAAAACTTTACAGACTCAGGTTGAAAGGACATAAGAACTTGCGAACACACAAGCAATGTCTGTGCTATGGTGTGAAATTGTATTGACTTTCTAGCAGTCAGCCCCGCTTACTCAATTTTTCCATGAATCAAAAAGAGCTTGACAGCTTGACAGCATCCTTTGCTTGACCTGTAAGGCATAAAACAATATAAACATATTTCTTGCATGACCCAAACCAAAGCTACAAGCATCTTTCTTATGACCTATGATAAAGATGCAAAACAATATCAGATTAGTGACATGCAGTAAATAATTTAAATCTTTCAGATAATATCAGCACAAATATACAACTCTGACGTATGTGGGCTAATGTTACATCTTCTGATTGATTTTTCGATCCAAACTGAAAAGAAGGCATCCATAATTATAGACTTCTATCAAGTATGGTGTAGATACAAAGTACAGATGTTGAAGAGGTCAAGTATTCAAAAGATAAAGAGTGCTTATTCATCAAAACCCTTTAGACAAGCCCATTAGTCTATACACTAGAGTTATTAGCAATCTGTGATTGTAAAGGATATCATTTACTACAATACTTACGTGATAGAATGTTAATTATAATAAAGTAAGCGTTTAAGGAAAATAAGTACAGTCCTGACAACAAATTTAATTTGGTAAATCTGTCCAAACAAATTGAATATTCTCTTTTGTTTTGCTTTAGTGCATAAAGTAGTAGTATTGTCCTGTGTCCTTTCATATAGTTTTGTTTTCCAAATTTGACAGTAGTGGACACCATTCAGATTCTAGGTGCAACACT
>JAECUM010014135.1:0-139642 GCA_016617855.1 Megalonaias nervosa | reverse complement strand
AGATAGAGGTGAATTTACAGTTCAAAATGTTTTGGTTTTTTTTGTGAAAGGTACACGCCTGGTCGTACAGTACAGGAATCACTTCAAAAAGAAGTCCTAGAGAGAATTCACGATGGTCACCAAGGCATAGTTGCATGCCCAGAATGCGTCAAAACGTTAAGTTTGGTGCAAAGGACTAAGCACTCAGCTAGAACACTTGGTAAAGTCTTGCCAAAATTGCATCGAAAACTCACGAGATCAAGCTGAACCAATGCTACCAAATGAATTTCCAAATCGACCTTGGCAAAGAGGCGCTTCACACTTGTTTGAACTGAATGGTCAAACATAGGCTCAATTGCTCTTGGTGATTGATTATTTTTCACGATACATCGAAATAGCAAAATTGCAAGGCACTGGTTCAAAAGCAAATTGTCAATCATCTCAAATCAATCTTTGTTGTTGTTGTTGTTGTTGTGGGGTTTAATGCCATTTTCAGCACACGATAGGCTATACATGGCGGCCAGTATTAATGGTGGAGGAAGAAACCGGGAAATCCGCGGAATGAACCACCGACCCACGAGAAGCTACTGGCAAGCTTTCTCACATATCCACATTCGCCGAATCCTAGACTCGAACCCACGCAGACAGAGGTGAGATGGCAGTGATCCGTAACAGAGAGTGCTTTAGACCACTAGGCCACTCGGGGCCCCCAAATCAATCTTTGCGCGACACGATATACCAGAAGTATTAGTTACAGATAATGGTCCGCAATACTCAAAGAATTTGCGACAAATTACGGATTCAAGCATATTACAAGTAGTCCAAAATATCCACAGAGCAATGGTCTCGCCGAAAGAGCTGTTCAAACAATTAAAAGAACGCTTTAAAAAAGCAAACGATCCTTACATAGCTCTTTTGACATCGCGCAACACCATTACCGAATGGATACAGCCCTGCCAAATTATTGATGGGAAGAAAATTACAAACTGCGTTGTCAATGGCACCAAAAAACTTACAACCGAAATGGCCGGATTTGATGAAACTAAAGAAATCGGAAAACTATCAAAAGCAAAATCAGAAGAGAAATAATGATCATCGACATCCCGCCCGAAATATGAAAAATCTTCAGATAGGGAATAAAACATAGATGAAAGATCATTTTTCTTCGGGCATTGTTAAATCTGAGGCATCTGCACTTAGTTCATACATGGTCGTAACTGACAAGGGAGAGAGACGGCGTGATAGGAGAAATTTAATTCCCATGCCTAACTCACTATCGGAGCCTCTCAGAGTGTTTATTTCGAACCCTGATACTTTGTCTACCTCAGATGAAAGCAGAACAGTGCCAACCAGTCAAAATGGATATTTCACAAGTTCGGGAAGATTGTCAAAACCGCCTGAGATGCTGAAATTGTAAAAATGAAGCTTACTAGGTAGCTTGTTTAGAAATGCGGTTATCAGATCACGTTTCGTTTTAATGTTAACTTTCTCAGGAGGGGAGATGTAGAGTAAGCCTTAATCTAATTAGCTTTGAAATATCACTTGAGGGTAAAAGTAATCAGATATTCTACAATGGATTAGAACTGATATACACCAACACCTGGTTATGTTTCAGGGCAGTCTTTAATCCCCTTCCTAACTGTACTGATGTCTTGTATTTAATAAATAGTATAGAACGCCTTCTGCAGTTATTTTTCAATAACAAATAACGTTACAGGCTGTCGTCTGACGTTCAATTTAAATTTACAGAAGTTTCAGAACTGTTACTTTGAATATTTGCAGAAATATTCGCCAGTGTAATAATACCAATTTTTTTTCTTCTTCGATATTTAGATCTACAAATATATACTGAAGGGTATGTAGGTATGTTTTACAAATTTTCCTTAACGGTTGTGTAACGGTTCCCTCTCGTAGTAAAGAGGAATTGTTAATTGATTTGGCGATCGTTATCTAGAGGATGACCTCCCTCGATGTTATTGCCCGATGTGAGTGGATAGATAGAACGTCAACAGAGAACTGAACAAGACTATTGAGAAGAAATAATACAATACGAGCCCCCTTGAAGAAGCAAAATAAAATAAATTTTACTTAATTAATACATAAACTAAAAGTGGCAACTTCAATTCAACAGATTTACATTAATGGAATTTAATAGCATTGTTCAATTACAAATTCATTCATCACGGTAACAAGTGGTGAAAAGACCCCAATGTCAACTCCTGATTTGCATCACCTAGCGTCGTTTCCTCTCTCGTCTCCGTGTATCCAACGCCTCCCCACCTCCACGTGTATACTTGATCTTCCTCTGATCTTTCTATTCCGAACTCTTCTTTTCTTTCCGGACTTCCGTCTTCGGACTGTCCTCGTCAGTTTCTGGGTGAATTGTTTCCTTAAATGACAAGATTACCACTAAATCTCTA
Organism: Megalonaias nervosa; assembly: GCA_016617855.1. NCBI lineage: Eukaryota > Metazoa > Mollusca > Bivalvia > Unionida > Unionidae > Megalonaias > Megalonaias nervosa. The sequence goes on along the minus strand of JAECUM010014135.1, from coordinate 137,243 downwards.
TATGTATCACCACCTATCCATATATAAAATTCTCTCACTTTCGGTACTCAGAAGCATAACTAGCTATCCACACTGCATAAATTCTGACATAAGGTGACCTTAACGGTTAACGGTCCTTACAAATGACCCATGTAATACACATCCAAGTCTGACCTAATTAGATAGATCCTCGCTCTCGCTTTACAGCAGCGATTGACCATAAAATACCACGTGGGTGGTGTACACAAACATTGCCGTATATTCCTGCATACGCTACTATATGACTCCTTACATCAAACCATTCACTAAATTCTAGCTCACAGCAATCCCTAACCTACAAGTTTCTTTAAGCATTATAAACTCAAATACAAATATGCAATTATCTTTAACTCACGAAAAACAGTATCATCCTAACAGACAAAGAAAATTGATTCACATAACCCTATGAAATCCTACGCATCTGAAAATTTGGATCGCATGCAATCCGTCAATTCTATCTATGAATTAGTAACTGTACGATTAAAGTAATAAATTGCATAACAACTCAGCATATCAATAAATTCCTATGAAATTGAATAAACGATACATGGTATGGATCATAGTCATATCAAACACATTTGCATGAAACAAAACAAACAAAACAGGAAATTGCATGGAAATACAAAACAAACAAAATAGAAAATTACATGGAAATTTATATTGCGTACCTTAATGCTGTTCGTTTCTCATAAATCGTGCGTCGTGGCACTATAGCCTGTCTTTTCCTTTCAAGACAGCCACCTGGTCTCTTTACTTGTTAACGAGGAAAGCACGATTCTCTGGTTTTCCCTGGAGCCAAATTTTGCCTCTCGCAGGAAAATTTCTGACTAAAGAATTTTAACCAAGGTCGTTGCTTTTAAATTCACAGTACTTCCATAGTGTACGCCTTAATTTAACTGACCAATCGTAAGCAGTGGTGCCTAAATCTTCCCCAAGATAATTATTTCTTTCGTCAGATTTTTACAGCCTAGAATCTGAGAATTACGATGCATATCAACTCCCCTTTGAAAATAGATTATTTGACATGAGGTTCCTTTCATGCGGTTATGGTCGGTAGCTCTAATGTTTCTCCTCCAGGATACCGTTACAATGCCCCGGTCAATTCTCACTGAGACATAGATATTTGCCTTTCAAGTTTAACAGCTGAGATAGAGAAATGTCGGAGTGACCTTACACAAAGACTTTTCTGGCTTGACTATAATGAAATTTTAATGCACAATTTATTCAACTTTAAGGTTCAATACTCATTCAAAATTCGACACATTACAGGTTGGACAATTTGAGCAAGCGGTTTTTTTCAACTTTAGCAATCTTAGTAGTGTAATTATGGTTGTTTAGGATTTTGATTAGTTTTCTAAATCAGCTGATTGGTCGTGGAGGTCCATGATCGCTACTTAAGTGCATGTTATTTTGATTCGGCCACTTGATAAATGCCTCGAATGTGTCTTTACTGACGGAATATATTACATCCCAGATGAACACACGTGTGCGTTCTAGCTTCTATGAGTCAGAGCATTTCCATCAAAAGAAAGTTAGTTATTCCTGTGTGTTTATACCACGTTGTTCCATGTCGTTGGCAAACCTGTGCGTCAGTGTTAACGCTACAACATCACAACATCACAATAATCAAATATATAGATTGCTCTCATGGTTTTACCAGATCCTGCTCCGCCAAGAAGGTAACAGAGTTTCTTACGCCCAAATGGATCTTGTATCCGTAGCACAATTGTCATTGCCACTAGGTCATTAACCGTTCCATACCATTATAATGGCGGATCGCACGTGATTGATCATTGGCCCGCGTGGATAGATTCTTGATTTCTCAATGACCATATAGAGTATTGGGCGTTGATATTAATTCTGATTCACTCGTGTGTTGATAAGTTTTAAGAATACAACACAGTTTAATCAATATGTAAAACACTAGAATAATTTCGAGGAGCGATAAATGTTTGAATCAATTGCGACAACAATGGCTTTGCGGTGGAATCTGTTCCTCGAGAGTAAGTTATTTCTAAATATGCGAGGATCAAAGTTCTCAGTAGAATGTTTTGATATTTAAAACCATCTCAGTGGGTGTGTCATGAAAATTTCACACAATTGCACCCGCGCGAGTAGTCTCGAACGAGTAAATTTAACTCTCCCATGTCTATAACTAATCATCGAGACAGGCACATTCAATCATTTGCAGCTACGAAGCTCAATTTGGCAATTATTTTTCGTTCGATATTTTTGCACGTGATATTTATTTCGGAGTTGTCTCATATAATGGTGTATGAAATCAACATGTTATTACGGCGACTGGGTCAACAAGATGAATCAATATCCACACTACTAAAATAAAACGCAGCAACGCAATAGGGACCGATCCACGATCAATTTGCCGACGCGTATTAGATGACCTGGCGAAAACGTAAACTGTACGATTTGAGTAAATCTTGTAAAATTTTCCTCAGGAAGATATTCGTTGACTGAACCTCTGACAAGATCATATGTAAGATGACAACACCGTGCAAAGTCCAATAAATCTGGCTGGGAAACAAGCAACTATGTCAATGCTTATGACATCATCGACGTCCAAAGGCCTCCATGACCGTATCCTCTGCAAAACCGTTGGACATATTCGGGAAATGAATTTGACGTTGTCTGCCAATTACTTTTGTCTTGCTATCATCCACGTGACTGATAATGTTGTAACAGATATGTAGTTGAGCATTAGTTGCGACAGCAATTAATTCATTGTGTACACGTGCTGGTCTAAAACATCTTTCGGACATATTGATCTATTCGCTTTGAGTGATGATCCCTCTCGTGCAACCAGACAGACACAGGGCATATTAGCGTACTGTTGCTTTTTACCCTAGCATACTATTATTATTATTATTATTATTATTATTATTGAATTTTCCTTTGCATATTAGTATACGTCGTCTTTGCATATTCTTCTCCTTCTCTTTATTATTATTATTATTATTATTATTATTATTATTATTATTATTATTATACTGTTACATTAAAGTTTCCTTGCATACTGGTATATTATTAGGTTTCCACAGGATATTGAAAAACTGTTATTTCAATATGATAAATATGACAACATAAATGTTAATTGGGATCTCACTATTATCGCTTTTACAAATATTTCCTCTTACTGACTATCCAACCTGAAAGTTGAAAATTGACTCTCTAAGAAATGAGAACAACTTTTAAAATATGAGATGCTTTATGTGTTCTCTATGTCAATCTGCATATTATTTTATTTCGTCCGCTTTAAACTTCCAACACTGTCACCAACCCTCATTTTGTGTTGCTACTAAGAGAAACCTCCGTATGATAAAGAGAACCCAACTTATGCATAACATCAAAGCAACCTGGCAACTTCGTTACTTCCTACAGCAGTACAACTCAACAAGTTCTAGAGTTTACTGGTTGACCAACATGTCCCAGCAGCTAAGTGCAGAGTGTCAATTCAAACGTATTCCCCCACATCGAGTGGGTTAAAAGTTCAATATTTCCAATAGTGGCGAAGCCATGAGTATAAATAATATGTTTTTTCACTCATGACATGAAGTATATCCGTTATTCATTCACAGCAAGCAAAATAATTATTTTTATTTTTTCCTTAAACGTATTGGCTAGTGGGGTTTCTTCGTCTGACCCCGAGATCTCTTGTCCATATAACCTTATGGAATCAGTGTTGAGACCTCAGTGGTACATTATAAATAACTAACTCATATTAGATGATTTAATTATTCTTGAATCTCTCCATCTCTCCAAATTTTCTTCACAGCAGTTTAGCTACATGGTTTTCTGATATGTCGCTCCAGTCTAATACGCTTTCTTCTTCCACTGTTTCTGTAATTCCTATCTCCATTACCGATATCTCCCTCTGTTATTTCTCAAGACACCTATATCTACTACATCACGTACCTACACCCACGTCCCTTACATACGGAATATGATTGTCTAAAACTTACTAAAATCAAGGACAGGTCCCACAGACCACATAAATACTAAATGATGCTGAACCAAAGTTTAGGACGAATATGACCTAGTTACCCAGATTTGTCATGGTGCTGATCCATTAATTAAGAAGAATATGACCCAGTTGCCCAGCTTTGTCATTGACTTCTTGAATCCCACAAACATGTCTTTTCAAATGCCACTGAACTTGATATGTTTCCCAAATTCTTTCTCCCTATGTGTTCCCAGTTTGAAAACTGACAATGGTAACTGTTGATTCCGTTATTTCGTGAACTACAGACCGTTTGGTCACATTAGCAAGAGGTACTGTACAACAGATTGAAGTAGCAAATTCCTTAGTGGATCCCGCGCGATGCCAGCTGTTTATAGTTTATGTTTTATTGTGATTTGTGGTTATTCACACAGAAAATATAAACAGCTACACAGTTCTCCCTCTCAGGTCAAGGTAATATATCACATTACAAAAATTAATTTGCCCCTTATTGTATTGAAACCCGGGTAGTCCCGGGGTGGCTATATTTACCATTCGGCCACGTAAGCATTTAAACGGAACTTCGAAGTTCAAGGCTATACTGTTATGAACGTGTCACTGAAACTATTTATCGTAATTCCCTACAGTGAATTATAAGTTATTTTGTTTAGAAGCTTCGGCAGTTCACGGCCTATCATCAAATATATGTTCTTATTTGTTTTTATACTGGCTGAAAACATATCGAACGCAGTTCTCCTTGTTTGTGTTCATCCTTGAACCTGTTTCCCGTTTAAACTTAATTTGCGTTGAATGGACATGTATATGTCAGTGCTATAGATTATTATATTTTCCGTGTGTCTATGTGGGCAAATGGTACGTAAGAACAGGAAAGACCGTGTGTGATTTGTATGATGACCTAGAAGACAGCATGATGAATGGTGGCAACGGTACAAATATGTAAAGATAGTAGGACAAATGGTCGGATAGACGTTGGTTTTGAAAATACCCTTGTATCCTACTCAGGAAGTAATCAATAATCATGATAAAGAACACAATATATTTTCCTTACTTTCAGAAAATAAACTGATTCTTAGAAAAAAGATGAATATTTTCTAGAGAGATTTTCTTTTTGCTGAAAACAAATGAACACAAAACTCTGATCTCAGCTGATAGATAGGTACATACATACATCCATACATACATACATACATACATACATACATATAGAATAAATACGTCAGTTGAATAAAACGATTACTTGGTGTACTTTTGCTATGTGCCCTGTTATACAGGGAGAGAAATACGATTTTTTAAGTAGCTATTTATAAATGGAGAGAAATAGTAATTCGTGAGTAGCTAGTTGTACATGGAGAAAAATATGAATTGGTAAGGAGCTAGTTATACATGGAGAGAAATACGAATTGGTAAGTAGATAGTTGCGCTTGGAGAGAAATACGAATTGGTAAGTAGTTAGATATACATGGAGAGAAATACGAATTGGTAAGTAGTTAGTTATACATGGAGAGAAATACGAATTTGTAAGTAGTTAGTTATACATGGAGAGAAATACGAAATGATAAGTAGCTAGTTATACAAGTAGTAATCAAATATGAGGTTTTCTGACCAGAGAACCTCTTGCCCCCCAAAACCATTAAATCCTGACAATTTTATCAACAGCCTTTTCTAGCACAAAATAACGTGACAAAAAATATGATTTGAAGGGTCCTGGACCAGAGACCCAACTCCCCTAGTAAAACATTTGTTAGTACCTTATAAATTAGACATTTTTGTGTACCTTGTAAATTAGACAAAGGGGAGTTGTATCTCTGATCCATAACCCTCCAATCTCTCTACGAAATAATGTTGTTAGACAAAATTTCTTATTGACAATATGTTTGACGCGATATACTACTATAACCATATTTTATGATAATCTTTTCCATACCTTCTGACTCTCATTGATAGGATATCCGTTAGCATACTATCAATAATACGAAATTCGCGTATTAAATCATCCATATCATATTTTACACCTCGCAAATAAGATCGTATCTGATCAAGTAACTTTTTGTAAGTGATACTTGCTATTTTGCAAGAATTTTTTAGTCTCAAGTCGGGGTTCAATTTTCTTACATGCTGTTGACAGAGAGACACCAACACCAGATATTATTAATAAAAACGATTTGAGATTATGCCAGAACTGGTCATTAACAGTGGTAAATATAATATTACTCGAAGTATTCTACGGTAGTAATTATAACATTGTTTTACACACCAAAGGTTTTTATGATAAAATTTATAATATTGCACTAGTGCGTCAACATCTTGTTTTGGAATTTGTTCTGAAATATGATCGAAATCGATGATATGTTTTTTCATTATACAATATTTATTCACAATTTTTACGCAATAATAAAAGTTTTAATACCAACAATTGAGTCAAGAAACTCGCGGAACTTATTATTGTCAGCTATAAAATCTCTGTATTTGTCATATACATCCGACGAAGTATCTTTATATCGTTCATCTGTTAGTACCTCATCTTTCTTTAACCAAGTTTATGAATCAAAACTGTCTTCTAATTCAACCGCATACAAATCTGTTTTATTTACTAAATTACTATAATCTTTTTCTGTTTCATCAATATACCCTAATACTAAACTCAACTGATCAAACGTAAAATTTTTGAGAACAAGATGTTGTCTGATAATTGCTTGTTTACCAACTGTAGTGACTAACTTACTGAGGTTAGCTTCTGTGATCCCGATGATTGCCATGCATTCTCGTACTTCGAGGACAAGGTTTCCGGGATGGAAACTACATTCACGTTTAATCCTCATCAAAATAATTTTGTTGTTATTTCTAGTATCACAAGATTTATATAAGTAATGTCATGGTTGCTTAAGTTCTAGACCCTGCATTTCGGATGGAAAATAATTAGTTCATTAATCAACTTCAGGCTAACTTTGTTCAGTCCTGCCTGCTATAAGCAACATCTCCATTCCAAGAACAGAACAGTGCTTGCTAATTATTGATAATGTACATCACCGGTGGACATCTTGTTTCAGGAAATAGCTAAAGGTAACACCTTCGTCCAGAAAAAAAAATGTGTCTTTGTGTCCAAGTTGTCGACTTCAGTCATTCCATTGAAAGACATGGCAATGAACACCAGAAATATTAAAGGACGGTCAGAATAAGAATAAAAAGAAAACGAACGCTTTTGCTCTGCGTATTCACAAAAGACTAGCATTCACATCCATACTTTATGTGTGGTTCATCGCAATTGTGGCAAATGTTTTCAAGAGTCTTTGTTGTGTCACTGTCCAAGTTGTAGCTTGATTCCAAAAGGACGCAAAAATGACCATTCAGCTGGAAACGACAGTTGTCTTGAGGTCTTTGAAAATAGTTTTATATGTGTGCTGTTGGTTGCATTAAACTCTTGTTTGTTGTTTACATCTAGCACAAGTTCCTATATTTTTCTTACTTGGAAGTAACCGCCAAATTAATAGATTGATTTGAATAATTTTCATATTATTTGGATTATTACGTTACATTGTGATATTCTAGAGCCAGTTGATGCCTTCCTTGGTACGAAATTTAAGTGATTTTCCTCAATTTCCTTATGCATACAATAGATATTACACGCATTCTGGTGCTATGTAAGGTATATGTATCATATTTGGAAGTGTTTCATATTGTAACAAACATGGGGGGGGATTTGTAAATATCTCTCTGTTTATAGTATTCTTAGATTTTAGCGATTATTTATTTGATTATAGGTTGTCGGTGGCGTGAAAATATTTCTCAGAATTAGTAATTTGTCATTTTTAGAAGCAGACGTTATAATGTATATTCTTCGCGAGACTTGATGGTAGCATAGACTGATTTCGTAAAATGAATTCTCCCTAATTTTTTAGCATAAGGAAGTCCCTTGATATTTTCAGGTACAGGTATTTACTAATATTCGGCATGGAAAACCTTACTGATGGGTCATGCAGTTGTAAAGCAAGAGAGACCATGCCAATCCGAAATTATGATCTAGCGAGTGTTTGGGTGTTTGTTGATTGGAGGAATTTATATGCTGCACTTGTGCGTTTAAGAACTCTACAGCAGAGAACGACTGTTTTCTTGACGTCCATGGAAATAGCGGAAACAGTGACATCAAGCCAGACTGACAGAAGTGTTGTTTGATTCGCTCGGTATTGAGACCCATTGCTAGTTATAGTTATATAATGAGGGTATATACTACACTTGCGCATACATTTAGAAAATCTCTGGTCAGTTAGCACTTGCATTTACACAGCAGATTCCAAGACACTTCCAGATAAAATACGAAGACTGGTACGTGGCTTCTAAACGTTACACTATTGCACTATTTGTGTGCATCAGCTCTATTACGAAATTAATTTCTTACTGAAATCAAAGCAAGAACAGTGTTTCGAGCTATCCGAGGGTAGGAACATTTTTCTAAATCTCCTAGCAATACCGACCTAAACATTATTTGTTGACCCCTTATTCGCGAGGACAATCGTGGATGTAAAGAACTTGTAGTGTGAGTTCCTTTATAAAATGATCAACTGCTCGTATAACACTAATGCCATGCTCAAATGACGGTCACTTCAAGTTTCAGCTCAGAGGCATTGTGTACTTTATATTATTCATAAGATGAATGCTACTGGTTAGGAGTTATAAAGTCAGTTCGATATTTTGCGTATCACCATGACTCGGTAAAACTTGAAATCTCCGTGCTACAGTGTCATATCATGAATGCAAATCTTGCATCATATTTCTCGAGCAAAACACTTGTTCGGGCGACCTTTGTAACCTTAAATATCAGGTCCAGTATAATTTTTTCTATCTTTACTGCAACTACATCCTTACTTCACGATTCATGTCTAGACATTATGATAATGAGGCATGTGTTCCTGACCTAAAAAGATGTACAAAATTAAAACCTGTTTAATTTATTTACCATGTCTAGACATTATGATAATGAGGCAGATGTTCCTGATCTAAAAGGATGTACAAAGTTAAGATCTATTTAATTTATTTTTTCTCTATTGGCTTAAATGTATAAAACGTAAAATTCGACCGACTAATCGCGAGTTTTATTACTGAACAAACACCTTTGTTTTCTTTTTTCTCTTCTTGTTATTATTTCCGATATATTTGTTACTGCTTGTATTGTTGGTGTCTGTTTAATGTGTTTATTATGTGTATTATGACTATAAATTAAATATATGCTTACAAACACTAATTATCCTTTCAAATATGTTACCCCTATATTGATTAGTGACTTCAGCTTAAGGACAAATATAAATGCATCTTCATTAGATAAACCAAGATTTCATAGTGAGAGAAACAACGACTTTCCGTATATACAATAAAAGTGTATTACGCGGACGGTTCTGGTAGTGGTTTATTGCATTCATATCGCACGGAATTGCTGACGACATGGATCCAACACAAATTCCTCCATGGCACCCAAAACAATAACCAAGTCCAATTTGGCAAATATAAAGTAGACCTATTCAAACGATAAGAAAGCAAACAGATGGATATATTTCTGAATCCATTTAAGTAATATTATACAAGCCTTGTGTGTTGTTAAACGTGCCTTTAAAGCAACAAGACAAACACAAGTAGTGTAGTGGGGTAGTATAGCGACAATGGGAAAATACATTACGGACCCCACTGGGCTCATATGGCGACACGATTTATTGGCCCAAAAACACAGCCTGGGCTCATATAGCGACAATGGGAATTTTGTATAGCGACTAGCACACCCTGGGCCTGTATAGCGACAAGAGGAATGGAACAGGTAGGGTGACGTCACGGTACTGGACACTGGCAACAATGTAGCAATGTAGTACCGTGACGTCGTGCCACCTGTGTCATTTCTATATACAAACACGAATCAGTCGTGCTCGTGTCAGTGAATAGTAGAGTAGGTTTTGAAATTTTTTTTTTTAGGCAAGAAAGAATAAATATCTTTTCGAGGCATATGAAGTGGCCCTGAAAAGGGCCTTTGGTTTTCTTCTTTGTCTTCTTCTAAGTTCTTCTTTTCCTCCACCAACTTCTTATTTTCTGTCCTACACTTTTTTGACTTCCACTTTTTGTCTTCTTCTCATTCTTTTCCTCCTCCTGTTTTTCCTTCTCCTCCTCTTCTTTCTGTTTCTTCCTCTTTTCATTTTCTTCTTCCTTTACTATCTTTTCATTCCATTCTCTCATCCTCCTTTTGTCTTCTATATCTTCTTTTTCATCCTTTTCAATCCTAATCATTTCATTTAATATCTCCTTTCCTCTCTTTAAATTATTTATCTCCATATTTAGTCTGTGGGGACTATAAGCCCCAAATTGCATTCTGACTAACATCTCTTCCACCATAGCTAGTGTGTCCACCACCTCCTGCAATCTGAGCATTCGCTCCCAGTTACTTGCCATGGCTGACTATTCAGTGTTGAATGGCGCGAATGACGAACGCTATACTTTTATATGCTTCAAGCACGGACGTGAACGAAAACATTCCTTACAGTCACTTCACATATGATATACTATCCACACCAACGAACGAGAAAGCATAAAACACACAAATTTACTATCTTCACCAACGAACGAGAAAGCATAAAACACACACCTATTTACTATCCTCACTAACGCACGAGAAAGCATAAAACACACACCTATTTACTATCCTCACCAACGAACGAGAAAGCATAAAACACACCCCTATTTACTATCCACACCATCGAACGTGAATGCATGAAACACACACCTATTTACTATCCTCACCAATGAACGAGAAAGCATAAAACACACACACATATACTATCCTCACTAACGAACGAGAAAGCATAAAACACACACCTATTTACTATCTACACCAACGAACGCGAATGCATAAAACACACACCTATTTACTATCCTCACCAACGAACGCGAATGCAAACGCACACACACACACACACACACACACACACACACACACACACACACACGTAACAGTAAAGGAGTGAGTGTTTATTGTTACACTACTTTACATTCACACAAATTGGCAACTTGAATAGCCTTTCTTTTCTAGAGATTTGGTTAGCCCTGAGAAGGGCTGTTTTTTTAACTTCAAATACACCTGACTAATGGTGACATCTCCCTGGGCGAGCACCACACACGCAACGTCGGCTCCAGTCCTGCTCCCAATTGATGTTTGTTCTTGGGAGCGCAGAGGGAAGTTGACCGCCTTCAGATTCCCAATCTTCAGTTTCTGGGATTCTGAAGACAGCCCTCTGTCTTCTTCTGTTTTGTAGCCGGGGATGATGTTGCTGCGGCTCCCATTCTTGCCGCTGTCTCTCTAATTCCTCCAAAGCCTCCACCTCCCAGTTTTCCATCTGAGGGGCAGCGACTCTTGGTACTGGTGGTTGTGGTTGTGGCTGTGGCTGTCGTTGTGGTAGTAGTGCTTGTGGAGGTGTCCTTACATCAGGTTTCACCTCACAAAGAGGTCTCATGATGAGGTGAGGCAGGATCCCTCTTTTCTTTTCCTTCTGCTCTTCTTTCTTCTTTTTTTCCTCCTCTTCCTCAAGTCTGGCACTTTCTGCAACGGCCTCCATGGCTAGCTCATCCAAAATGCGCCTGGCATATTCCAGGTGCATTTGAAGTTCAAGCAATTTAGCAATTCTATTGCACATTTTGTTACTGTTGTCTCGTTGACAATGGTAGCCAGACTGACGAGTGCTCTGCTTTATATTCCTAGGGCACGAATGTGAAGGAAAACATCCCTAACACCAAAACGTACCATCACATCAAACGCGCGGACCTAAAAGAAACACTCACGTTAACTTTTTTACTTACAAACACAGACATGCACGATTCGACAAGACAGAGAAAACGAACGGTGAATTTTTTACTGATAAAAGAAACGAAGTGCTTATAGACACACTTTTATTTTTTTTTTAAACATACAAACACACAAATTTGTTTTGGCAATTGAATTAGTGTGTCTTTTCTAGAGTATTGGGGTAGCCCTGAAAAGGGCTGTTTTTTTTGTTGATGAGAAGTGATGGCAATCTTTTTTTTTTTTTTTTGCTGTCTAAGATTGCGTCCCCGTCTGGCGGCAGGCTTTCCTATACGATACGGTCTGCTTCTGCAGAAAGAGAAGGACAACTCTTTGGTGTCCACACGGCAGTCGACAAAACCTCTGTCTGGTTCTTGCTGCTGCTGCTGCTGCTGCTGTTGCTGTTCTCTCTGCTTCTGAAGTCTGTACTTCTCTGTCCATTCTTCTTGTTCTTTCTTGATTTCCTCTCTGAAGGCCTCTTCTATCAGGCCTTGGGCTATGGCTAACATCCTGACATTCTCTATCTCTTCAGGCTTAGGTGTCAGGTTTAGCCTGACACGATGTAAATTGACGTAAGCTTCGTTCAGCTTGGCTAGTCTGGAAGGCATGTTCATAGGTTGACGAGTCAACAGTGGATGGCCAGACTGGAGACCAACTCGCTTTATATGGTTCAAACGCGGACGCGATAGAAAAGATCCCTACTCGGTTTTAGTGTCGGAACGTTATGATCGCTCATGTCATGGTGAGGGATAGAGAGAAATCAAAGAGCATACATTCACAGTGTTTTTGAAAACAAACGACAGACACATTTTTTTCAAAACACAACATTTTTTATTCAATTAACAAGTAACAAGTAACATAAAACAAATTATTTTTGACAAGGTTGACAACGTTGTGAAATCATGTGAGATTTCCATTGATGAAAGTCATGAGGCCATTGATGTACACTACGTTTCCTAGCTAAAGACAAAAGATAGCCTTAATGGTCACAAAACCATCGATCTACTTTCTCATCGTTTCTAGAAGAGTGACGATCAAAATAAGTCACTAAATGTTCTAAAGGATATCCAAGACTGCGTTGATGAAGAAAATACACACAAGATTGTCCACACACCATGGAATCTGTGCCTTGTAATTTCACATTATTGTATCGTGTCGTCTGGGCATTTCTTCTCATAAAGTCAATGATATCATCTTCCAAAGGGGGTAATCCATACGAATCAAAATACTCCACACAATCCTCTTGAGGGAAGTAGACGGCAACCCAGTGAGTTCCTGGAAGATGACTTTCGTCCGTGTTGATGACATAAGCTTGATGGTCTTGAGGTTTGCGATGAGGTAGTTCATCTTTAGCGTACACGACAGGATTCCAAGAAGCAGTATACGAACTATTGTTCAAAAGGTAATAAAGTTCCCAGGTATCCATTTTTTGTTGTGTTGTTTTTTTTTTTCACAGGTAATGATAAGTCATCAATTCAATTCTGACTTTTTGTTTGAAACGATCTGTCAAGTAGCCGTTTCTTCGTTTCGTTTCCTCACTCTGGGCTAAGAGAGATTCGATGCGATAGATCTCTAGAGTAGTCAATGGTGGACAGGAATGATCACGCAAGCCTTTATACCACTCATGCAACACTGCTTCTTCCGAGATGGGCCTCCAAGAGTCGTCCAGATACTCGTCCAATTTTTCTTCTTGACTCATGATCAAACATTTATCGTGTTGAATTGGACTGGGATGATCGTTTTGACATCCACAGCAATCTCTCTTACTCAATTCAGTAATTTTATCCGACAGGTGTTTGGCAAAACAGGACACTAAATGTTGTTCTTGTTCTGGCCATCTGGACGTGACTACTACCTCCTCCACTTTGTCTTGGTCTTGGGGTTCTGTTTTCACGCTATCCTCCCATTCTATGTCCAAAAATTCTCTATCGTTCAATGAGGGATAGGAGTCTTCCATTGTGTCTAATAGTCTAGAATGACTTCTCTCAAGCTGTTTAATTATTTAAGCAGCAACCCATATAAAGTTTGAGAAGGTTTGAAAAGGTACTTCATAACTCTTAGATAATTAATCTTTAAAAATACACACTTGTGTCCGCTTAATGTGAAATATACGTGGTTCTGAGAGGAAATTAAAGTTACAAAGATATTAATTATCTTGAGATTACACACGTTAGAATTAAAATATTCAGTAATGACTACAGTTCGTTGCAATAAATGGTTTCTATTAACTTTTGTTTACAAAACTTTGATTCATATAAATGACTGAGAAATGTATGAGCAGCAAATATTGGTTACATCGTGAGCAATCCAGACAAAGCCAGATCCAAATGTAGTTGTACATTTGTACATTTGATCCCCATTTATGTCTGCCACTATCATCTAATGATGCAGCTTTTCGTTACAAAGTGCATGTGCAAGTCAGTATCAATTATTGAAACAATTACGTGTCCTGTTTATGAGCTTAGTGAAAATAAAATGTTTGGAACATTTCTCGCTAGTGCGTAAACTTAATAAAATGCATGGTCATCGATGGTCATCATTTTCGTGAAAGGTCAGTTGTACATTATAACATGTTACAAATTTAACATTTTTAAGATATAGCCATCTCTGATATGATGTTTATACAGCATCTATATAGGCAAAATTCTATTATTTTGGTGTTATGTTAACGGTACCAGTGCGATATAATTTCCCATCTTGTCAACCTAATCAAGCAATGTGCGGGCAAGAAAAATGTTAACCCAAAAACTAAAGAATAATAAAAAAGCCATGAGAACCCCCGACTTCTTCACGCTTGAATTAAAGAGGAACTCAATAAACACGTGTTAAAGAATGCAGTAAATTTTTTTAAAAAAGAACAGTTGAAAAATTTACGTTAAATGGGCAAACTACATATCTATTCTGCGATGTTGTAGCAACAACGTATTTCTACATCATAAACCTTACGCATGAAAAATGTAAGACAGATCTTGTCTATCATACAGAGAAAAAAATATATATCTTTTCAGTGTGCACACATAATTTTAAAAAAAATCACGTAGTTTTATCACTTTACGCAGTCTAGTCTAATAGACAAAAACAAAATCAAATAACAAATGAAGGGAATTGGATGAGAGAAGAATATGCATGAGACACAAAATAATATATAGATTCGCAAAGACGAAAGCAGTTCACACAAAATTACAATTTGTACTTTATACTGTGCTAGATCCTGTACTTGATATGTCTTGCTATTGCGTGGGTGGGTGAGGTGGGTGGGGTGGGTGGCGTATTGAAATACCTACAAATAATCACATGTTATGTAAGTCAACCCTTAAAGGAGATGTTTTTAGACTTAAATGTTGTTGTCATCTAAATGAGTAGGGTTGGGTAAATTATCATCCACTATCAGGCGTAAGATTTGTATAACAGAACTCTTGAATCGTTCAAGCGTTCAAAGTTGCACAACTAGGATTTTCAGCCATAGACCATCAGGTTATGCAAAAGGGAGAACAAATTTATATAGCGATTCGATATAAAATTATTCAAATCACGTACCATATGTATAGACAAAATGTCATCATGTGATCATAACACGTGATAAGGACGTGATTTATTTGCTAAAGAGTTGTAGATAAGGGGTAGTTTACCTAGAAAATTAAATTGCATGTGCAAGATTAAGATGTCTAGTAAAATAAAAAATTGACATTTATTTATCTGCGTTTTCCACGAATATTATGCACTTACGATTATTCATCCTATATTAAAAGTGTAGGTTAATTTAGAGGAGGAATGAAGCTGTTAAACACCGAAATGTTTGCTACTGCACATAACTTACGCTTCAGTGAATGAATTCCTACGGTCACCCCTTTTGACTCTTTTAATAGGGTCCACTCCTTTTGACTCTTTTAATAGGGTGAGTGAGTGAAATCAGTGAGTGAATTGCTACGGTCACTCCTTTTGACTCTTTTAATAGGGTGAGTGAATGAAATCAGTGAGTGAATTGCTACGGTCACTCCTTTTGACTCTTTTAATAGGGTGAGTGAGTGAAATCAGTGAGTGAATTGCTACGGTCACTCCTTTTGACTCTTTTAATAGGGTGAGTGAGTGAAATCAGTGAGTGAATTGCTACGGTCACTCCTTTTGACTTTTTTTAATAGGGTGAGTGAATGAAATCAGTGAGTGAATTGCTACGGTCACTCCTTTTGACATTTTTTAATAGGGTCACGCCTTTTGGATGTTTTATTAGATTCATTCCTTTGGACTCTTTTAATAGGGTGAGTGAGTGAAATCAGTGAGTGAATTGCTACGGTCACTCCTTTTGACTCTTTTAATAGGGTCACTCCTTAGGATGTTTTATTAGATTCATTCCTTTTGACTCTTATAATAGGGACACGCCATTTGGATGTTTAAGTAGATTCATTCCTTTTTGACTCTTTGAATAGGGGCACGCCCTTTGACTCTTTTAATAGGGACACGCCATTTGAATGTTTTAGTAGATTCGCTCCTTTTGACTCTTTTAATAGGGTCCACTCCTTTTGACTCTTTTAGTAGGGTAACTACTTTTGATTCTTTTATCTTTTGATGGGGACACGCCTCTTGACTCTTTTAATAAGGTCGCCCGTATTGACTCTTTTAATAAGGACATGCCTTTTGACTCTTTTAAAACTTAAATCCGTTTTAATCTTTTAACAGGATTACTCATTTTGACTATTTTAATAGGGTCACTCCTTTTGGCTCTTTTAGTATGGTCACTACATTTGGCTCTTTCAATAAGGTCACTCCTTTTGACTCTTTTAAGAGGGTTACACATTTTGCTATTTTAATAGGGTCACTCCTTTTGACTCTTTTAGTATGATCACTCCAGTTGACTCTTTTAATAGGGTAACTTATTTTGGCTCTTTTAACAGTTTGTTGCAATTGAGGACTCAGTGAGCACGTTCCATTACTTATGCCTTTCAATTAGTGAGACTTGCATCATAAATATTTTTTTGCAATGCATGAATACTTTGCTTGGTATGTTGTTGTTGTTGTTGTTGTTGTGGGGCTTAACGCCATTTTTCAGCACACGATAGGCTATACATGGCGGCCAGTATTAATGGTGGAGGAAGAAACCGGGAAATCCGCGGAAAGAACCACCGATCCACGAGAAGCTACTGGCAAGCTTTCTCACATATCCACATTCGCCGAATCTTAGATTCGAACCAACGCAGACAGAGGTGAGATGGCAGTGATCCGTAACGGACAGCGCTTTAGACCACTCGGCCACTCGGGGCCCCTGCTTGGTATGTGATATGCCTATATCATAGAGGACAAAGTCGGTAAAATCCAATTTGAGCTGTGTTAAACATAAAACAAAAGAAGTAGATAAAATCAAACCTGTGTTAACATAAATTAAAATGACCTAAAGGAGCACTTGTCATACTGGTCAGCTTCATTATATTACAAAGTGGGTATGGCCATGAAAATATGAAAATAATTTTAGTTAAAAAGGGTATCATGCATGAGATAAAAAATAGTAAGGTAGCTTTCATTGTACTATACTATTACGACTCTGTGGTCTCAAAATAAGTAATAGAAAAGAGTAAAAACCAACATGCTTTGTAAAATTCAACAAAATATTTATTTCCCGAGAATACAAAGTGAAAATGTAAAAAGAACTTATGACATTGTGAACTAAATCCCAAATAATCTTGGAATTACTAACCAGGTCCTAATGAATGGAGTTCGGAATAAACGATGGTGGTATTCCAAATAATCTTCAACATTGAAGGTGTTGATGTGCCTGAAGTGACCGGTAGTCTCTAATGTATTAATGTACCAGTGGCCTGAATTGTAATTATGTGTCAAAAGTCTTTTATTGAATCACAGTAAGATAATCTAATGTTCCCTTGTTTGAATTCACTATAATTCCCAGCTAATGTCTTTGTCCAAGAATATTATTGAGCACATTGCACTTCCAGTGAATGCATAATTTAATAAATACTTTCCAAAACAAATCAAAAAACTGAACACAACAAATGATTCTGCCTCAGAGTCTTATAGCACGAATACATAATTTCTAAATAAACAAGATTATATAAAAAAAAGACTAAGACACAAGAAGAACGAGGATATAGGACAAAAGTTCATTACCAGAACAATCCAAGCTATAAATAGACAATATATGTTACTAAATGACTGTATAATATAGAACATGGAAGCATAATGTCCTTGACTCAGAACATGATAATGAACCAAATATTTAAACTACATGCAAAGAGATATATAAACTATGTTCTAGTTGTTTACAGAACTAAAAACAAAAATCAGTGATGCTGATCAGGTAAACAATGAACTTGATTTTAGACAAGGTCAGCTATAAAATACAGTTTTACATAACCCATAGCATATAACAAATAAAGAACTAACAAACAATACAAATCAAATATGCATAGCAATACCAAAATTAGGTCATGTAGTATTTCCTCTCCGATGATAACTTCAGTAAAAAGTGAAAACCTAACGTACCATAATTGCATGGAAAACTGTATATTCTATAATTGTACAGCCCACTAACGTGCAAAATATATGAAGAACGATTTCTAATTGCTGCAATGCATCAGTATCTTCCATATGTTATACAATAGAAAAGCAACATAGCTCACTTAGGAAATCTTAAAAGAAAAGTGAAAGTGTAAATACTATTAAGTGCGATTTTTAAGTTCAGATGCATATTTGGGTTCGCACATGAGTAGGCCACTGTCCTGGCAATTAGAAATAGGGTTTATTTTCAAAGTCCCCGCATTTATTGAGCCAACTTAAAGATTTTTTTTTCTGTGGATGATAATGAATACATTTTCGCTATGCTACGTCAATGCTCTTACCTTCATATATAACTCTAGCAGAAAGCAAACTGCTTGCATTTGGGTTTGTTTTATATGTTGGGGAACACCTGGAAGCCATTGCATTCACGACATACTTGAAAAAAGTTACCTTCATACAATATGTATATTGGTAAAGTCTTGCAATTCCACCCAATACCATTTGGAATACTAAATGAACAACACTTGATTTAAGTACGGTCAAGATTTTAAAATGACGACAATATCAACATACACATTCAATTGAAATCAGTCGCACAGCTTTGATTCTTATTTTCATGTGCAGCTATTTCTAACATAAAGTCAAAGTATTCACCCTAAAGTTTATCATTTCTAAAAGACAATCTGTATACAATTATTACAATCTTTGTAACTATAGGCGTAGGTGTTTACGATGCAAGAAATTCTTGAATCGATAACAGACGTTAAAATACTCTTTAGCAGATCTTTTGCGAAGAACTGATATGTCCTTTTGGTTGTTGCTCTGCCTTTTCCCTGGAGGCTGTTAATGTAAGTTTATCGGGCTGTCAATCATTATACGTGTGAGAAATAAAACTAATTGTCTGATATGAAGAGTCAGAAAAGGTCGTGGTTTAAATATTAATCGTCATCATTAATATTTTCGAGTTCTGTACAGGTAATTAGATACTTGGTATGAAAAAACGTCAGTCTCGTAGAACTCAGTATTAATACAATGGACCAATGGACAAAATAAGAAAGTGTCAGAGTGATTCAAGTCAGCAATGACACAGTGGACTCAAAATAAAAATGCCATTGTGATACAAGTTAGCTTTGACACTATCAACAAGATTAAAAAATGTCAGTTTAATAAAAGCTAATATTGACACAATTGGCAAAAAGCGATAGGAGCGAGACAGATCTAAAAGATTTGGGAAAACATTTACAACCGAGAAAGACTCTTGTGTTAGCTTGTAGACCTGATACTTTTAGAACTAAAACAAACCAACACTGATTCAATAAGAACTGAATTAAAAATTTAGAAATTGGCATACTGAGTTTTACTTTGGCTGTTGTAATGGTTTCATTAGGAATAAAACTCATTAACAACAAAAAGACCCGGCCGAGTCCAGCCAGAGACTTATATAAACGGTACTTCTGCCTATAAACGGTACTTCTGCCTGGTTTGGCTTTCCGCATTAATAAGTTGGTGTTAGAACTGATCGGCCTAGTGTAATAATAATGTGACTGGCTAGAACATGATACCACATGTCTGTTGTATGATGACCCAGAAGCAGACATCACAATAAACTGCCACACTGTATACATCGTAGCGATATGACTAAAATTGTTACAGGTACGTTAAACAATCTAAATCACACAAAGAATAATAAAAATCAATTTGATAATAAAACTAAAATAATACCTGGATATGATTTGCTATTCAAGTATTGCTCTATGTCTGGTTGTGAATATCCAAGAATTATTAATTTTATCTTAAACACTGGCACTGAATGCAGATAAACGAAAAGATTGTTGGTCATCTTTAGTATACGTAAACCAGAGGTATGTTAGTTGATTTAGATGATTACATGATGATACTTCACTGCAGTAACAACTATGTCAACTGCGACATTGTAACTTTACAAAAGTTTCTCGAGTCAAACATAGTTATGCTTAAGAGTTAATAGCAAAGGACGCTTGTCGATTTCCGTTTAAAGTGGACAGTGAGCTAAACCCAATGGAACCTTAGGCTCTAATGCGTCCAGATGCACTAACTTCATATTTAAAATATGGAATGTTTTACTCGTGTTGATTCAACTTGAAAGCAAATAAAAGATCAACTTTGAACAGCAGATGAAATATACGTTTCATATGTATTCATAACTATATTGTACAAAACAGATCAATGTAGATATTTGTGGGCAAATCAGCCTGGTTTTAAGTCTTGAAGAGCTAAGCAAGTTCGTTGAACTAGGAAACGTCGGCAGCACATATGCGCACAACATTGTGTAGTTGTAAGAATGCGGTGTACGGATCTTCTTTTTTCACATATGTGTCCATACTCAGGAAGAGGTATAACACAAATATTAAACTCATGTTGAAAGACTCGTGTTCTAAAACCATACACGAAATCTCTCAATTTCACTAAAAGTTCGTGCACACTAATAACCGTAACATATTCTAACACAAGACATTGGTGAAAATGGTATGATATTAATGTTACTTAAATCTAAATTGTTTAATTTTTAATCAAATAATAAACTGCTTGCTCAATTTCCATTGTAACTACAGGGATTGAGGAACGATAATATTCGTTTAAATCTGCTGCATAAATAATGTTGTCTATAAGCAAAGAAAAATCAATAATTTTCAGGCTTTGAAGATATTACATTTTCTATATATTTTTGTCGCTTATCTAAATCCACCTCGATATTTTGCCTCAGTAATGCCGGTAGAAAAGTCAAAGTTCCATTATTAATTAATAATTATCTGCGTAGCTGTTATGACGAGTGGAGAAGACATCTAGATAGTTGTGTTTGATAGGCACAATTATCAAGAAGTATAGGCTGAAATAATAACTGCATTATATAAAGACTGACTTGTCTTGTAATTATAATACGTCTTCTGCATGTACTGCTCCCTGCACACTCGTATAAATTATTCTGACACTTGAAAAGTCATTCGATCTGAACATATATGTGAATCTTTTCTTGCATCTATCTAAATATCTGCGTGTATAAAGTTGTTAGATCAAAATTAAAAGAAGACAGAAATTTTATTAAATACCAGGCTTGCTAAATTTGTACATGACTGAATTTGGTCTTGAGTACAATCCATAATAATCCTAGTCATTTTAGTTTTTCTTCGCTTGTTGCTTTCTTTTATAACTATATAACCCAAGATATAGTCACGAGTGCATAACAAACTGAAATGAATAAAGCATGCCGCCTTAAAGCGAAATGTTAAAACTTGAAGGCTAGGCAGCATAGTAATAGATATGTATGACTCACTAAATTGAAAACGTATACTCATACAGGATGTGTATGTTTGATAAGTTAGTACAAGCCGGCTCCATCTTCTACATATGATCCTATAACAAAGAAACGGTTTAAGAATAAACTTGAAACTCATGTACAAATTTCGTGTAACGAAAATAATATACATCTCTTTAAAGATATAAATTGGGTACAATAAAATCACACGTGCAACAGTAACTGGAAACAAATACGGAAAGCCATAACAGCAGTGCACTGATTATGCCCCATCAAGGACACCCTTGTATAAAATTGATTCGATGATGTTACTAGTCTACGTTCTTAAAATAAGTAACAGAAACGAGTGAAAGGCAACAAGTTTTGTAAAATTCAATAAATAATTTAGTTCCCTAGAATACAAAGTGAAAATGAGAAAAAAGAACTTCCGGTATTGCGAATTAAATCCCAAATTAAACCAAGAATTACAGACAAGTCCTAGTAATTTAAAGTCCTCAATAAAATTCAGTAGAAGTCCAGAATAAATCCAAAAGGATGGCGATGATGTGTCTGTAGTAGCTTATAAAGTGTTGATGTGTCAACAGTCTTTTGTTGAATCATAGTAATATAATTTAAGGTTTGAATTCATTATAAATTACAGTGAATGCCTCTATCAAAGAATTTTATTTCAGCACGTTTGTATTTCCAGAGAAAATGATCACTTGAGTTCAACAATATGAAGAAATAAAATTCAGCCCAACTTGACACAATATATAATACACCTTCAAAGTGCTAGATCTTAAAGTACGACTAAAATGTCCTCTCAGCTACAAGATTATATAGTTTTCTACTTGACGTCGGGTCACAAGTGGCATTTTCTAAAAAAAATATTACCTAATGGAAACTAACCTTCTAGAATGATCAGAATGATCCTGCTTACAATATAGTCAAATACATTAAGAAAGTTCAAAAACCTAGACCTAGACCCAAATAAACATATTTACTTCTATTAATAATAATTCTGATTCCAAGCCCATACACATAGGAAATAATTTAGCAATGTATTAGTTGTTTACACAAAATAAAATAAAAAGGTAGTTCGGGTCAAGCAGAAATGAACTCAATTTTGGACACGGTAAATGATCAAGCTGGCAGAGGCCTCTAAGGTCTGACAAACTGTTGTCGGGGCGTGGTTTGAAAAGCAGGCCAGGTGGCAAATTGACCTGCCAAAATATCCACACTAGTACCCCAAACACCGCTACGGTTCAATGATGAAAGCCCTAACCAGGTTCACCAAGCGGACATCTTGTATGTACCAGGTTCACCAAGCAAACATCTTGTATGCACCGCATGATGCTTATACAAGACCAGAGAGTTGTTGATATTGCAAGTCCCTATAATGAGGATGAGCTCTTTGTACAAAGAAGGCTTCAGTTGCATCTGATGCATTAATACGCATTTGCAAATGTGACCTGCTAAATATCCTAGATTGTTGCAAGTTGATTTACACGAGACGTGTCGAAGTTCAAGGCAAAGGACAACATGCAGGTGCAGTGGTGCTAGGCCGGCGTATTACGGAGATGTTCTACACCAGGCTTCGATCATATCGTTTTCTCTCAGCACATCTGTAAATGATTATTTGTGTTTGCAGTAGAAGATTGTTATCCACAAGTCCACTTGTGGTTATCGTGATCAATGGCGTTGTCTATTTATATTATTGTCCTTCTAATGCGAGATATCCTTGGCTTCAATGTAGCGCTTTAAAGGATGAGTGGCAAGCTTTTAAATTACTTCTCAAAGCTTGGTGATTTCAATAATCGTATCACCGTAGAAAATGAATAACTGATCTTGCTGGAAAAGGACAAGAAACTATCCAACGATGAAAGAGAACTTCATAAACCTAGGAGACGCAAGAAGCTGTCAGTACTAGCCAAAACGCACTTCGCATCCAGTTTAGTTGGATCAGGCAGACTATCAACATAATTCTGAACGAAGATACAACCCTTGCCCAGTTTCTCAGAACTCTCCTCAGCTAGCAGGGTCTCCATGAAAATTGTCTCAGTTATCACTGTGCTGGTGTATATCATATGAACATAGTTTTTTCATATTCAACTTCCACATCGCCTCTTTCAGCCAGGACATTTATTTTGCTCTGCTTTATGCTGTCTAAGTCATGCAGAGATTCGTCTTGACCGGCGGTCTTCCGTAGTAGTTCCGACAGAATCTGCAACTAACTGCTTTACCGGTACTGTCAGAGAGCCGCATGTGGCTCCACTTTATTAACCCTTGTGTTGAGCATCCAATTATCTTACCATCAATGCCAGAACAAGCTATGTGCTTGCACTTGCGAACTCTTGTGAAAGTATTGACGCTAGTGTCCTATGTTGCGCAGAGATGTCGTGATCGTATATCGGTGTATTGTTGCCTAGTGAGCGACGATAGTTAAAGATCGACAGTAATAACGACGCGTGAATGACATCGTGAATATTCCTCTAATTTGGATATTATTATAGCCAACCATTGCCGACCATTCCGTAAAACCTCGGTCTAATTTGGATATAACAGCCAACTAGTGCTGACCATTGGGATATACCTGGCTATGCTGCTATCTAAGCTGGATATTATTATAGCCGAGATATTGTTTTACCTCCTCTATGAAAAATGTTTTGTTTCCAACATTGTAATATAAAAGGCTAGATTTGTCTGCTATAGTGGTTAACCAGGCGGTTATTATAACTATGTC
Source organism: Megalonaias nervosa (assembly GCA_016617855.1). Classification (NCBI taxonomy): domain Eukaryota; kingdom Metazoa; phylum Mollusca; class Bivalvia; order Unionida; family Unionidae; genus Megalonaias; species Megalonaias nervosa. Next base: position 112,924 of record JAECUM010014135.1, on the reverse strand, counting down.
TCTGGATACTGACCAGCAATTACACCCATCTACAATGTACAATACCCCCACTATCCAATAACCCCTTTTCTCATTACAATCCGACGCACACGCGACTATCCAGCAACCCGCTTTTTGATATATAATCCAACACACACCCAAACTCTCCATCATAGAGGTGCGAGTGTATATATGCATTATTCTTTGCAAACACATGTACTTTCACACAAAAGGGGTTATGAAGTAAAAAAAGAGATGAAATATATACATACTTTCATTCTCTCACACACAAGCAACCAAGGACAGTAATGTTCGTAGACACACTATACCCTTCATACAAGCATGTTCTCACATACAGTCAAGGCGTTTAAGGCTTTAGTTGTAAAAACAGACGTCAATGTAGACAAACATACACATACATAAAACTCAGATCGGCAATAATGTTTAGCGGTGTCTCTCTTTTCCAGAGATTCGTTTGGCCTTGAATAGCTCACTTGTTGTTTGTTAACCAAAGAAGAGAATAAATATATATCTCATAGACTAGGTAATCTGGGTTGGACCGCATGCTTGTGATGATGATATCGAATACCATTTTTGTCCACAAATAGTCTTGAGAATAGGTTACAAATGGGACATTGCGCCTGTATATATAAAGAGAGGGTGAGAACAAAAAATAAGGAAAGAGAGAGAACATGGATCGGATCGAATCGAATTGAACCGCTTCACCAATGAAAATGTGCTGAACGTAATTACAGCCAGGGCGAGTTGTCCCTCTTCTAGTCAAAAGAACGTAAACTCGTGACGTCATTTTCAATATATATGTGTACCATCATTCCTACGATTTACCACTGTGGATCAGTTCAGGTACGATACCTATGGCTGGAACAAGACGAAGAGGATGTCTTGGGGTTCGCATGCTGTGCATACATCATATTCTTGGATTGATACTACGATGACTGTGACTACTACTGCTGTTGTAGCCTGTATTATTCTTCCAGAATGAGTTGACTTCACTTTAACTTTGGCTGATTTCCTGTCATCTCTGCAATAATTTCCGTCTGTGACAACAGTACTACCTTTACCTCCTTTGCAAATGTACCATAGTTCCTTAGTTCAACCCAAGAGAAAGAGAAAATCACCATCCAAGACTTATAAATCTTGTATTTCTTTAACACATTTCCCCGCCAATGAGAAGCCAGGAGCCATTACTACTACCGCTACCAATGCAGCAACATCATCACAGGGAGTATGACTTGTCTGTGGAAAAGGATTAACATAGTTACAACTGTTTATATCGAGTCCTTAAGTCTAGTATCTTACTGTTCATAAAACAGGCCAGCGATCTTTAATAATTCTTAGAAAAGAGATTCAACTGAGTGATTGCCAAATAAGTAAACCTTCAATCCATGACACATGGTGTGAGCGTGTGGAGATCTTTTTAGCACCTTATCCATACTAAAATATCAAGTCAAAGACACACTTACATTTCGTTGGTATATGCATATGAAATGAGAATCATAATGAAATTTCTTAGCATATCGCAAAAGTCCACTTCTTCTACTATTTTCTTTCACTGCCTATCTCGTTCTTGAATTTCTTCAATGGTTCATCGTCGCCTCCTTCATTTCTTTTATCTGTTTTACCTTATTGAATTTCTTGACGGGAATGGGTACTTCTTTTACTGAAGATTGCTTTATCTCCTTCTTGCTTTACTTTACTTCTTCGGGCTCCCTGAATACCAGTGTCCATTTTCTTGACATTGATCACAGGTTTCGTTAGTTTTGTCTCTAGTTTCTTCTACCTTCCATTCGTTATAATGTTGTTCACACCCTGAAGTCCAGTGTCTTTTCAATTGTCAATGTATAGCAAACACCTTGACTTTTATCTCAAGTTGAGTAGTCCGTTGTCGTATTGGATGTATACGTTCCAGTGGCTGTCTGTACATTTCGAACGAGAAGGGAGATCTGTTCACAGACTGAAAGCTGCATGAATAAATAAATTATCTCGGGGTGCGAAGCTCTATACATATACAGAGTGTATGTACTTTACAAACATAAAATGTTTGAATCAAGATAAAACGATCACCTTCCTGAGAGTAAAGCAGAAGACCCCAAGGTACGACGACAACTTTAGGTGTGGCCCCATACGCTAAGTGAAGCGTTAGCTAAATTCCATGCTAGTGATTTTGAAGATCACATGAGTGTGTCCGAATCATTACCATCTGACTCTATCACAAGACTAAGAGAGTCAATGTCAGCAAAGAACAAAGTCGTTTGGTAGCTCCTGAAGATACTTTTCATATTTAGGAGACACCAAAAGTGATGTACATAAAATTTCGAACGACAGCATACACGTACGCGGTGATATTTACAGTTAGGGTACCAACAGAGAAAACAGAATTTATTTACCGATTTATGAGGTTAATTAATACAAATATTGAACCAACAGTTCCAAGCTAAGATGACGTTGATTTGAGACTATCCATCAATTTAGTCAGTTTTTAAGTCTCTTTCTGGATTGAGTATATTAAATCGGCAGAATCAACACTTTTCAAAATTATCTACAAAATTGAACACATTCAGCAATCCAACAATATGTTTGACCTGACCTTTGGAAAAGCCACTCTTCAGAGAACACCTCCCAGATGTAGAGGATAACGCATAGATGTTTTAACGGTGGACACACCAAGTGAACTATCATTCAGATTTCAAGGACGAAAATCAAATAAGTTTTGCCGGTGCCATCGTAGCGGCTTGAATTGATGCCGAGAAGAACAATGGAATAAAACCGATAATGGGATAGGATTAAACGATAATAAAAACTGAAACAATAGGTGGAAGCACACCTCATTTACAGCATATCTCATATAGCTATTGTTAAGTGTATGCAAGATCCTATATCTTGTCATTGGCCAAAATGTAACGAGATTTCATGTGGTCGAGAAAAGATCTTTCGGGGGTCTCGTACTCTTGCTGATTTTGCCGACAGGATTTTAAACCACATGGATCATACTTGGAACAGGACACTCAGCTTTACAGGGACTGAGCACCCAGCGAGGCAGCTATTGGTACCTGTAGTGTGCTAATAAACTCATTTGCATATTTGTCGGGAACAGGTGATATTTTGAACCTTAGTATGCAGTTTCCAATTCGTCTTGAATAACATTAATATGTAACATTCGTTATATATATATATATATATATATATATATATATATATATATATATATATATATATATATATATATATATATATATATACTGGATTAGTGTTTTTGACAATCAGCCTAACTCAGTCGCAATGTCCATGTACTGTAAATATTATAAGGAGGTGGTTATAGACTCAGCAACCCCCGGAACAAAATGTATGGAGTCTGAAAATGTATTCCTTTCGTTATTACTTGCATGGTTAGTTTAATGTTGGCCTGCTTCATGCTTCCTAGTACCAGTCAAGGGATGGATGGAAGACAATGTAAACAACCGGAACATACTCGAATAATCTCAGACGCCGATCTTATTCTATGTTGGAATTGATCTCTGACACCGACAATGTAAAATATTACCAGTGATCTCTGACGCTGAGCCTTTACCATGATGTCAGTGATCTCAGACGCCGATAGTGTACAATGTTGACGTTGATCTTAGATGTCAATCATGCACTTTGTTGATATTGATCTCAGATGCCATTCAAGTACGGCATTGATAGTAATCTCAGACACGAACATGCACAAATCTTAGCAATAATTTCAAATGCTGTTTATGCACCATATTGACCATGATCGGAGATGCCTATCATGTATCATGTTGACAGCGATTTCAGACTCTGGTCATTGAATACGTTGATAAACATTAATAAGAACTCAAACATTCACCTGTAGAATCCAGGGATAGGACTTTCCGTTTTATTTGGTTTACATTTGTAGTTCTCTATAATTAGTCTATATACTTTGATTTGATGATTTCTTTGTAGGAATCCGGAGTGACTGTGCAGATAGATGGGAATTAATTATTGTGCCTGCTACGCAGGAGTTCATGTACAACTGACTTAGTAGAATCATTTTTTTGTGATGTGCTTAGTCGTTATGGTATATGGATTGGTGCGTGCAGACAAGGCTATTGGTGCCGTTTACTCTTGGACCTGGTTCGAACCTCCTTAGAGACGAATTAAAAATTCTCTAACCTGTATGATATTATTATTTGTATTAAATATTAATCCCGCCTGGTATTCTCACGCATTATCCAGTAAAATCCAGGGATAGGATTTTCCGTTCTGTTTTATATATAACTTAAGAGAGAGAGAGAGAGAGAGAGAGAGAGAGAGAGAGAGAGAGAGAGAGAGCAAAAACGTTATTGTTCCAGGAAACAATCGCTTATGTTACTGAGAACTATATACCCTTGTGACTTGTATTCCAGAGTGGAAAACAATGGAGAATCTTGTTCAACGGAATGTCATTGTCTTCCTAGCTAACTAGCCATTGATTGCAGATAAAGTGTATCAGACTGGCATGTGAATTAGATATCTCCTTTGACCGAAAACTGTAGTTCCAATTCGTGTGTATCAATTTTCACCCTAGGTATACTTTATAAATTTTTACATGCCAATAAATCATAATGCAAATGTAATGTATCTAAGTCAGCAGTCCGATTGTGTTAGATGTAATTTTCGAAGTCACCTGGCCGATTGTGATAGATGTATTTTATAAATCATCAGACGGATTCCAATAGATGCATGTTTCAAATACACCGGTCCGTTCTGATAAATGCATGTTACAAATTCACCAGGCCTATTCTCATTCCCAGTTTCAAATTTACCAGGCTGATTCTGAAAGATGCATGTTTCAAATTTACCAGGCCGATTCTGATAGATGCATGTTACAAATTCACCAGGCCGATTCTGATAGATGCATGTTACAAATACACCAGGCCGATTTTGATTGATGCATATTTTGAACTCACCAGGCCGATTCTGATATGTGCATGTTTCAAATTCACCAGGCCGATTCTGATAGATGCATGTTTCATATTCACGAGGCCGATTCTGATAGATGCATGTTACAAATTCACCAGGCCGATTCTGATTCCGAGTTTTAAATTCACCAGACCGATTCTGATAGATGCATGTTTCAAATTCACCAGGCCGATTCTGATTCCAAGTTTCAAATTCACCAGTCTGTTTCTGATTCCGAGTTAAAACATGACATCAAGTTGCTGCTTTTATGATGTTAAGTATGTCGTCCATGATATTCGTCTACCTACCAACAATTAGCCCATGAACTGTAACATGGGTCTACATGTCAAGATTTAGCCCATGTTCAGTGGTAGCGGTCTACATGTCAGCGTGTAACCCATACTCTGTGATATTGATATACATGTCAACATTTAACCCATGCTCAGTGATATCGGTCTGATGGCTACATTTAGCCCATGTTCAACGATATCAATCTAGCTGCCATCATTTAACCCATGTTCAGTGAATTTCGTTTGGATTGGTGACGAGAATGACGCTGGTACAAATCCTGCAAACGTTTAACTGAAGTAATCAGTTGCTTGTGTCAGATTGGAGCAATTTATTGTTAGTGCCAGATCGTAGCAATGCATTGTTAGTGTCAGCCTGGAGACCTTACTTGCTGGTGTCAGATTGAAATAATGTATTGCAAGTGTCAGATTGGAGCAATTTATTAATAGTATCAAATTGGAGCAATTTATTGCTAGTGTCAGATTTGAGCAATATATTGCCAGCGGCAGTATGGAGTAATGTATTGCTAGTGTCAGATTCGAGCAACACTATGCTAGCACCAGAATGGAGAATGATACCTCTAGGGTCATATTAAAGCAATGTATTGCTAGTGTCAGATTTGAGCAACGTATTGCTAGTGTAAGATAGGAGAATTATACTGCTAGTGACAAATCGAATCAATGTCAGATTATAACAGCGTTCTTCTGGTGTCCCTGATTAGAGCAATTTATTGACAGTGTCAGATTGGTGGAATGCATTACAAATAATACATCCGAACATATTTTTTGCTAGTGGCAAATTACAGCAATGAGTTTCTAGATCAGAAATGAAATGCTTGTCAGAGTGGAACAACATATTGCTAGTGTTCTGATCAGAGCAATGCATTGTTAGTGTCAGATTGGAACAGAGTGTTGCTAGCGTCGGATTGGTGCAGTCTATTGCTAGTGTCTGATCAGAGCAATGCATTGTTAGTATTAGATTGGAGCAAGGTAATGCTAGTGTCAGACTGGAAGAGAATGCTGTTGGTACCGAATAGGTGCAACGAATTGGTAATGTCAGATTGGAGCATAGCGTTCTAGTATCAGATTGGAAAATTGTGCCTCTAGTGTCATATCGGATCATAGCGTTTCTGTTTCAGATTTAAGCAAAGCAAATCTAGTGTCAAAATGAATAATGTTTTGCTAGTGTCATACTGAACCAACGTAACGATGTCTTCAGACAGGAGCAGTGTATTGATATTGTCAGATTGAACCAATATAACGATGTCGTCAGACTGGAGTAATGCTTTGCTAGTGTTAGATTGAGCCAATGTAACGATGTCTTCAGACTGGAACAATGTATTGATATTGTCAGATTGTAACAATATAACGATGTTTTCAGACTGGAGCAATGTACTGGTATTGTCAGACTAGAACAATGTATTGGTATTGCCAGACTGGAGCAGAAGATTTCTGTAATGTAATGGTAACGTTTGATTGGAGCTGATTATTTCTAGTGTCACACTACAGCAGTGTAATGTTAGTATTAAAACGGAGCGTTCCTAGTGTCAGATTAGAGCGATGACTTGTTAGTATTCAATTAAAACAGTGCGTTGCTAGTGTAAAACTACATCAATGTGAGTTACTAATATCTGACTACATAAATGCAATGTGAGTATTAAATTAAAACAGCGTGTGTCTCATGTCAGACAACATCAATCTGTTAGTATTAAAACGGAGCGTAGCTAATGTCAAACTCCAGCGATGACTTGTTAGTATTACACAAAGCAGTATGTTGCTAGTGTCAGACTACATACATGTAATGTTGGTATTAAAACAGTGCGTTTCTGGTGTCAGACTACGTATGTGCAATGTTAGTATTTAAACTGCGTTTACAGTGTCAGACTACAGCAATGTAATGTTAGTATTAAATTAAAACATCTTGTGTCTCATGTCAAACTAAAGCAATGTAATGTTAATATTAAAAACAGTGCGCTCCGGTGGCCTAGAGGTTAGAGTGTCTGCCTCGGATGCGGGAGATCGTGGGTTCGATCCCCGGCCGAGTCATACCAAAGACTTACAAAAATGGTACTAACAGCTGCCTCGTTTGGCGCCCAGCATTAAGAGGTTAGTGTTAGGACTGGTCGGCCTGGTGTCAGGATAATGTGACTGGGCGGGACCTCATGCTATATGTTTGCGGCATGATGCCCCAGTGCTAGACATCACTATAAACTGCCACACTGCAGACGTCGTAGCGATATGACTGAAAAATTGTTAAAGCTACGTTAAAAATCCAAATCACATCACAACACACCGTTTCTAGTGTCAGACTACATAAATGCGGTGTAAGTATTAAAACTGTGCGTTTATAGTGTCAGGCTACGGCAATGTAATGTTAGTATTAAATTAAAACAGCAGTGTCTGCAGCAATGTAATGTTAGTATTAAGTGAGTGCGTTTCTGGTGTCAGACTACATAAATATAATGTTAGTATTAAATTTAAACAGTGTTTGTCTCGTGTCAGTCTGCAGCAATGTAATGTTAGTATTGAGAGAGTGCGTTTCTGGTGTCAGACTACATAAATATAATGTTAGTATTAAATTAAAACAGCGTGTGTCTGGTGTCAGACTACAGCAATAACATGTTAGCATTAATTAAAGCAGAGTGTGTCTCATGTTAGACTGTAGCAATGTAATGTTAGTATTAAAACAGTGCGTTTCTATTGTCGGACTACAGCAATGTAATGTTAGTATTAAATTAAAACAGTACGTTTCTAGTGTCAGACTACAGCAATGTAATAGTTAGTATTAAATCAGTGCGTTTCTAGTGAGAGATTGGATCCGGGGATAACTATTTGCGGAATTATAAAAATGGATTACCAGTGTTAGATTGGTGCATAGTATTTCCTGTGTCAGACTGGAGCAGTGCTTCGCTAGTGTCAGACTGGAGCAATGTATTGCTAGTGTAAGATTGGGGCAATATGTTTCTGTGACAGTTTGGAGCAATGTATTGCTAGTGTGATATTGGAGGTAGTACGTTTCTGTATCAGACTGGAGCAGTGGCTTCCTAATGTCAGATTGGATCAATATATTGCACGTATCATATTGGAGCAATGGTTTGCTAGTGTTAGACTGTAGCAGTGGATTTGTATTGTCAAATTGGAGCAATGGAATGCTAGTGACGGATTGTAGTAAAGTATTGCTAGTGTCCGCTTTCAATATTTCATGTCTAGTGTCAAATTGGAGCAAAGTGTTGCTGGTGACAAATTATGTTATTAATTCACACTTGATACCCATGTGCTAAAAATGAATTCGATATCACAAACGGGTAATACCTGAGTTTCAAAATTCTGGCATACGTCCTGACAAGTTTTTGACCCTGCAAGAAAACATACAGCTAAAATAATACCATTAAACAAACAACTTTACAATGTTAGGAGGAATTTTCACAGTGGTGTATGACTGCAGTCTTTACTTAGTCACTTACTACATTATTTTTGAGAGTACCAATAGTTAAAGTGACATCATAATTCACACAGAGTTAAACTGACATTAGAGTACCCAGAGTTAAACTTGACAGTATGGTAAGCACAGCTAAACTGGCATTATAATAAATAGAGTTAAACTGACATTATAGTACAGAGTTAAAATGACATTAGAGTACCCAGAGTTAAACTGTCACTATAGTACACAGAGTTAAACTGCTATTAGAGTACCCAGAATTAAACTGATATTATAGTTCACAAATTTAAACTGACACGATAGTACATGGACTTAAACTGTCATTATAGTACCCAGAGTTAAATTGCCATTATAGTACACAGAGTTAAACTGACGTTATAATACACAGAGTTAAATTAACATTATAATACACAGATTTAAACTGACATTATAGGACATGGAGTTAAACTGACATTATAGTACCCTTATTTAAACTGACATTATAATACATGGAGTTAAACTTGCATTATAGTACATAGAATTAAAATGTCATTATAGTACACAGAGTGAAAATGACATTATAGTACACAGAGTGAAAATGACATTATAGTACACAGAGTGAAAATGACATTATAGTACACAAAGTTAAACTGACATTGTAGTATCCAGACTTAAACTGAAGTAATACAAGAAAGTTACAATGACAAAATAGTAAGACGGCACAACTACATAGGGAAGATAAAGTTAGATATTGCAAACTTTGAGAGTATGTTAAAAATTGTAAACAAAATGGAGATTTGCATATTTGGCTTAAAATATATTTACATTCTTGATATAGGGACGAGTATTCATTTCGCTTTCTTGCCTCTCTGGGCTTGCACTGTCTATAATCACATCAAACACGACCAGAATGCTCACAACTTTCACATTCTTGTCTAGTTTCCTGCAACCGTCTGATTTTAATACGAACATATTTTCCCAAGGTTTGACAATTGAAAAAGAAAACTTCGTTTATCTTGTTTGTGGTTTTTCAACAAGACGACTCAGATTCACTTAATGAAATGCAAACAGTTGGATAAAGTTGCGTCCTTATGACCCGGATCCATTAGTTCTTTATCGTCGGTTTCGCCAGATAATATGTTTATTCCTAAAATAGGACCCATATCGCATTTTCAGTAAAGACCAGGATAATTGCCATGACATAGCTGTTTTGTTGCGGTATCTATTCTCACCAGTACAGCTATAAATTTTCTAGAACGGCAAGTCCTGGTGTTGGGTATTCTTTCTTATTCTGTTGTACATATTTTCTAAACCCTTTCAATAATGCCATCATCATTAAGATGAATCAGTTTAAAGCTAAGCCAATTCATGCTATAACAAGAACACTTGCCTATCTTATATTGGCTCAAGTTCATAATCAATGAAACATTCTCGCTAACCTCTTTGAATTTTGGGTCATTTCACAGCAAAAAATGTCTTCAATTAAGCTTTTGTTTGAAAGGTTTACATTTCCTACTGTTATATTCCCATTTGCAAAATGCCCCAATTTCGATTAAACTGCAAACGGACAAATGCGAATAAAGCGACGATCTTGATGCTAGTGAACAGAATAGTGATAAAACGAAGGATTCGTGAGAGGATACTTGAATAAAATGAAAATGGTTTTTGAATGGTTTGAACTATGATTTACCGGAAATAACATACACCAACCACTTGACAAAATTTAGTTCGCGGGCTATGATTGTCATATTAACCCAATATTACGAGCCATCAAATCTGACACTAGCAATACATTGCTTTAATATGACCCTAGAGGTATCATTCTCCATTCTGGTGCTAGCATAGTGTTGCTCGAATCTGATACTAGCAATACATTACTCCATTCTGGCGCTGAAAATACATTGCTCCAATCTGACACTAGCAATAAATTGCTCCAGTTTGATACTATTAATAAATTGTTCCGGTCTGACACTAGCTATACATTACTTCAATCTGACACTAGCAAGTAAGGTCTCCAGGCTGACACTAACAATGTATTGCTTCGATCTGACACTAACAATAAATTGCTCCAATCTGACACAAGCAACTCATTACTTCAGTTAAAAGTTTGCAGGATTTGTACCAGCGTCATTCTCGTCACCAATCCAAACGATACTTACTGAACATGGGTTAAATGATGGCAGCTGGACTGATATTATTGAACATGGGCTAAATGTAGCCATTAGACCGATATCACTGAGCAGAGGTTAAATGCTGACATGTAGAATGATGTCACAGAGTATGGGCTACAGGTTGACATGTAGACTGCTACCACTGAACATGGGCTAAATGTTATCATGTAGATCCATAGTACAGATCATGGGCTAAATGCTGGTATTTAAACGAATATCATGGACGACATACTTAACATCAACGATGTCATGTTTTAACTCGGAATCAGAAACAGACTGGTGAATTTGAAACTTGGAATCAGAATCGGCCTGGAGAATTTTAAACATGCATCTATTAGAATCCGCCTGGAGAATTTTAAACATGCATATATCAAAATCGGCCTGGTGAGTTCGAAATATGCATCTATCAAAATCGGCCTGGTGGATTTGTAACATGCATCTATCGGAATCAGCCTGGTGAACTCGGCCAACTTGAAACTTGGAATCAGAATCGGCCTGGTAAATTTGAAACATGCATCTATCAGAACGTGAACAAATCTTTCGACCACCTAACAAGCGGGCCGATTTCGACCAATGGATCTTAACCCCCATCGAGGAGATGTGGAGCCATGAGGACATCGAACGTTATGGAGGTTGCCATCGCAATGCCACGGTGATGGGTCACAATTTCTCGGGATACGATGAATAATTTCTTCTCAGATACTATACGGAACAATGTACTAAATGTCCGAAAGTGACATTGAACGGAGCCAAAATCATTTTCATGCAAGTGGGACAAGTGCAGTTTAAATTCGAGGAGTTACTTGGCCATGCTTTGAGTCGAATGTCTAAAACGTTTGGAATGACAGAAATGGCCAAAGGCTATTTTCTGTACTTTTTCAATACCGCAACCAATCAACACGCAGTTCTACCCCATTTGCCTGATGCTAACTACTACGATCCCGACAACATGCGCACCTAACAACGAGAAGCTTTCTACGCTCGGTACCACACTCACGCCTCGGACCCATTCGACTTTCAAGAAGAAATGTTAAAGTATTGTCGTTCCGACGTGGACATATTACGGCATTGCTGTGTGACATTTCGAGAATTATTGACGGAACACCGAGGGAACGATCCTTTGAAAGAAGCCTGCACCATTGCCAAAGCGTGTTTCTTAGTGTACCGCCAACGATTCATGCCCGAAAACTCCATGGTTGTGATTTGCCCTCAAACGACGAACTTTGTCGAATGTCAATATTCGGTCAAATCCCTACGCTGGCTACACTACTTGTGCGACAAAGAAGACAAATGGAACTTTCACGCCCGAAACAGAGGAGGCAAAAAGACCATTAGAAGATATTCGGTAGATGGCTGGGACTTAAGAAACCCTAAGATCGTGTACAAGTTGAACTGTTGCTTATTTCACGGAAGTCTCATCTACTACCGTCAAAGTGAGGCTAAAAATCAGTTTTTACAACGTACCATGGAACACTTGTCGAGGCCACTTGTCAACGGCGCTTGAAGTTAGAACAGCAAGGATACCAAGTGGTGGAAATGAGGGAACACGAGAACGATCACCGTTTGAAAACAGATCCCGAGTTTAAATGTATCGAGGAAAGTTACAGGCTGGTGCTCCCTCTGAACCCAAGGGAGAGTTTGTACGGAAGATGGACGAAATCCACCTGTTTGCTATACCAAGCCGACGAGGAGAAAGGAGAAGAAATCAAATACTTGGACGTGTGTTCGCTGTATCCTTACGTGTGCAAATATTGTCACTTTCCCGCAGGGCACCCGCAATTTTTTGACGGAACACATCGACTTGGACAACATTCGACAATACGAAGGATTGATCTAGTGCAAAGTCTTGCCTCCGACGGACTTGTACCATCCTGTTTTACCTCACCATTGCAAAGGAAAACGGATGTTTCCTTTGTGCCGTACTTGTGCCGAAACTTGCAACTAAGACCAACCTTGTCAGCACACCCAGGAAAAACGCGCCTTGACAGGAACGTGGGTCAGCGTGGAATTGTTTAAAGGTCTGGAACTGGGATACCAACTGTTAGAAGTGTACGAAATACAAAATTTACCACCTTCCCAAGACAGAAGAATACCACAAGGGTGACGAGACTCAGAAAGGCATTTTCGCAGACTACGTGGATGCCTTTTTGAAACCGAAACAAGAAACTAGCGGCTATTCTTCCTGGTACCACAATCCCGAAGACCAAAACAAATTCATAGATAAATACTTTGAACAGGAAGGCATCACTTTAGACAGGGAGAAAAACGAAGGAAGGCGATCGTTTGCCAAAGTGATGTTAAATTGCTTGTGAGACAAAATGGCACAATGACCGTGTTTACCTAAGATGGAGTATTTGACAGAACCTTCCCGCTACTTCCAGATGATTCACGACAAACCCAAAACCATGAAACACGTAGACGTCCTTCGTGAGAACTTGATCCTGGTCAATTACGAAGAAGAACTGGACTTTGTAGAAGCCGACGAATTCGGAAATGTCATCACTGCGGCTTACGTGACAACCCATGCTCGTTTAAAACTGTACGAAGCCTTACACCAACTAGAAGATCGCGTCCTGTACTTTGACACCGACAGTTGCATCTACATTCAACGTCCTGACGATAATCGTTACCCTGAAATAGAAGGAGACCGTTTAGGAGCCTGGACGGATGAGCACCCCGACGACAAGATTCTAAGTTTTGCTGGTGGTGGTCCAAAAAATTACGGGTACAAATACCCTGACCGATAAGGAGAAGTGCACACGGAGTGTAAAGTGAAAGGATTGATTCTCAATTATCGCACCAGTCGAATGGTGAACTTTGGGGTGCTGAAAGAAGAATTTCAATCTGGACATTTTAACGTGACCACCTACCAACCTCACAAGATTGAATGTTTACTCACAAACCAAATCGTCAGCCGGCCTTTGGAAAAAGTGTATCAAATCGTGCACCAGAAAAGAGTTTGGCTTCCCAACCACTTCACTTTGCCTTACGGACACGTCGATATTGGCCAGCATATAAGACCGATAGTTCATTGTGACTACCATTGCCAAGCGAGAAAGATAAATCCTTTCACACAGCAAGTATCAAACGAGAGAAAATTTGAGTGCGATGTTGTGCCTCACGATCATATCACCAATGCAGTACCAAATCGTAGTTGTTTATTTACTAACGCCATGGAAAACTATGTGCAACCAGTGGGACTTCCAGACTACAAGACTTTACCTTATGGACACGCTGATATCATCCGGTATATAACGGCTCGTCTTAGAGGGAAAAAAAACGACACCTCATTGCGAGGACAAACGCCGAGAAAGATGAATCACACTACGCAGATGAAAAAAGAGGAGCAACAGACATCATTGACCTCTTTCACCACCATACCGTCACAGCAAAGTGCGTCCAAGAAGGAAAAGGATTCAGTAGACCTAAAGGAGTATTATAGCATCGAAATGACTCAGACAGCAACTTCGAGAAAATTTAGGAGGACAACTTACACCCACACGGTGAAATTTAAAGACTTCGCGTCTGATGTTCCAGCCGAGGAAGCAGTAGGTTTCATTACGGTCTTATTTGACTCTCTGTTAGAGGATCTCAAACGTCAGTGTCATGTCCAAGATCGAGGTCGTTTGAGCCTATCTATGTATCACGACAGTTTGAACTCTCCTGTTTGTCTCGGATTTGGAACACCTGCAGAATTAACTTCTTAAAAAAAACTATTGAGGGCTACTGAAGACGTGCAGACGATGAGAGAAAAATCTGACATCACCCATGGAAAAGTGACCATTCATATTGCATACGTTGTACATCCATGGGAAAAAGACAATAACCGCCATTGATCTGCTTATCGATAAGTTTACCTAGCACAATGGACATAACAGCAGATTTACGAATGAAAATGAGTACGTGATGGGAAACATCTACGCTGGGACACATGTGGCAGCTGACCAGAGTTTAAACAACGTGTGTGACGGAGACAGAGACAAACATAAACTTTGTCCTATTTGATTGTTTGTTGCTTGTTTTGTTTTAGCTTTTTCTTAAAAATGGACATTAATTGTAGTATGAAAAGTGCCATTCTATTATGAAATGCATATACGTTGTATATTAAGTGATATTTTTGAAGGCATGGACTTTAATTTTTAAAACTAATTCACTAAAACCAAAAACAAAATAACTTGTAAATAGGTTTGTTTCATGTCCAAATGTTTATGTATTAAATGGATAGTGCTTAGAGTAAAGCACAGGCAAGAGAACCCATGTATATACTTGAATAAATGTTTTTTACCCATACAGTAGACTTTTCCCTATTCTATCTGTGAGTCTTTCTTTGGAACATCTCTGTTTTCTTTTCTGTGCGTTTCCGTCTTCTTTGTTTGGATGTGTATTTGTTTGTTTCTGTATGTCTATGTTTGTCCCTATCAACCCTTGTCCCAATAAAAGCATTTCACCCTATAAATAGTTTTGACTCTATAAACCCCATGACGTCACCCATGTTTAATTCGCATTGACCCCAGATGCCATTCCCATGTTAATTCCCATTGACGACAAAATGCAAACCCTCTATTTTAATGTCCGATCGAAGCTAATATGCCCCCATATACTACTGATGACATTTGAAATGCAGGAATGACTGCAGTTTTACGTTGTTTGAGGTTCTAAATGAGCAGCAGGGGTTGCAAATTTTGACATGTGGTCACACGAGTGGGGGCGGGTAATGTGGAGCGGAATGGAGTTCTTGTATCATTTCCTATATAAATGGCATAGGTTCAAGATCCTCTAAATATTGCATTTGTATTATGTTCAGAATTAATTTTGTATGATTGCCAACCATCCTAAGCTTTTTTATGTAGAAAATGTTCTTTGTATGCGAAAGGCTTAATTATTTTTTTACATTTTCGCCTATCCAAATGTTTGAAAACCAGATATGATATAACGATTGTATTGACAATTATATGTTTGTTGTTATCGGTCTTTGTATGGTGTTGTAAATACAGTATTTTATTGTTGCCCAGTCTCTATTTCTAATGACTTGTTCTATCTCCAAAGCCTTCTCGCAGTTCTTTTTCCCTTTTAGTTTTCAGAACTTAAGTCTGAAAAAGGTTTCAAACTGACGCTGTATTACAGCATTTTCATCCTTGTGTTTATCCTAAATATATTGTTTTCAAATATGCATGTTTATTCGTATCTGACATAAAATGAAAATCAGTTAATAACAGGTAGTTCACGAATTGGTACGAGTTGCCCTCATAAAGAGCGAGAACAAATGAATCATGCAACTGTACAAGCAATACAACACAACTATATTAAATACGCAGTTGTTGTGGGCCGAAAATTATGAGGGGGTCACTAAATAAAGAACATAGTAGTATCATTATGGAGGTTTTGGATATTTTATCACTTTTCTGGGTCAATGCTTCTATTCCCACGACTTTTACTCATTTTAGCAACCTGTAGACTATTATCATTAATAATTGATGAACGTGAAGTAGTTCAACCAGGAGTCATACGGCGACCATCAAAACTGTCATGTTACTGCACTAACAATCTCGACTGTAATTAACATGCCATTTCCAGATTTGCAATTAGCAAATCAGACAGTCATTGTTGAGCGGCCTCATTAATGATTTCATCACCCGCAGCCTGCATAATTTATGTTAATAGTATCGCAGCTGCTTTTAATTTTGCCTGAGACACTGATCGCCGCGATCGACCTAGAAGTTTTTGAGCCACTTGTAAAATTGGTTTATTTTTCATCCGATCCAACATTTTTGATACTATCAACGACTTGCATTGCAATCTGTTTTGCGACTGGTGCAGCGCACAATGACAATTCCGAAAGTACCTTTGGCGCACCTGTGAATATTCCACGAAAAACATCACACAGTTCAGTAACATAATATGTCACATAAACGGGTTTATTCGCTTATGTTATACACGTCAATGTACGACTGTCAATATATTAAATATCAGGTTGATCTCTAAAGCACAGTTGTATCGTCAATGTTTGGTTCACCACAAACATCCACAACGTGTCCGTCTTGATCCACAAGGGTAAAAGTGTCAAGTTATTATTATGATATGGAAGAAACACAAGTACTTTTGGCGTAATTGACAGCAAATCACTTGGTTCCACAGTTGATGAAAACCCAAACAGCATATAACCCAGGTGAGCTATGCCTGTTTTTTCAGACTTGCTTTCATAACTACCACTTGCAACGTCACATATTAAATTGATCTGAGTCATTGAGGTCATTCTAACATTGTGCATATGCGATATGATATGCAGTCCCTAAAGATCCTGCACGTTATCATCGTTCATTTTCTGGAATAGCATTAGGCTAATCAAAAACTGTTCTGAAAGACTATTGTTCGATGTTAACCAAATATTGTGGAGATTCTGTTATGATGATGGAGATATTTTAGAATCTTTACTGGTCAACTCTGAAATTCTTCATCAAACCTATATCATTGATTCAAGTAATGTCGTATGCTCCTGTAGGAAGTTCTACCTTGCCCAAAGATAATCCACCATCTTGTAAAAATATAGATGTGTTGTTCGTGGGCAGATCACCAAAGATGGAATTGTCCAGAATTCCTTCAAATAATTTATAAAAGTTCCAGAGTAACATTATAATAATGACCACTTTTTATTTCCACTGAACAGTCCAAATAAATGTATTTAGTCTCGAATAGTATCTAAGAAAAATATAAAATTCGTCTGCTAACTTACAACAGGAACACAATAAGTGTGAATGACTCCAAAAATCGGAATGTATCTGATTGCTTAATTTTCTCCTCATATAAACCGTGTATTGCGACTATACTTGGCAATACATCCAACATGACAGCAAATACTAGTGACTTTGCATTGAATGAAGAATTTTCACTGGACCTCTCACAACCAATGGGCGGCTATAGAATTATTCTGGAAATGTAGAAATCCCATCAGTCACTCACAAACTACGCCATCTTAAGTCTTATTATTAAGACAGGTTTAGAACCTAAAATTTGAACATCATGATAGACTTTGTTTGTTAAAGTTGAAACATCTGGGAACAAGTGCTCATATTAACATATTAGCTGCTTTAACCCCTTTGCCTGTAGATGTGAAAGTTTATTATCCAGATTTTTTTAATATTTCAGCATTTTGAAGACTGATTGAATCAATATCATTACATTCCAGTTGTCTGTCATCATTTAAATCATCATTATGTGAGACAGGAACAACTAAATTTATTGAATGATATACAGAGCATATCTCAATCAACATATTCCTTTAATCAACATATTCCCAGGCGTATTGATGATATAATTTAAATAAATTGTTTTTCTGTTTCATGGTATGGAAACCATAATACCTAGCCTCAAGGTATGGCCAAGAGAGCAAGAAATTTATCACCAGTTGAAAAGTTCTTTTCTTTAAAGTTTTGTCATACCTCAATTTCATTATTTTTTGCCATGTCACAAGCTTTCGATAGTCTGTATTTAAAATCAGAGACATAGTCAATTAAAATGATCTGCGATTCTTCTGTTAATAAAGTTTTTCTTTCAACAACTTCAACGACTTCAATGGTCCACATAATGTGTCCTAAAACAAGTTCAAAAGGATTAAATCCAAAGGACTCTTGAACCGACTCTCTGACAGCAAGCAACAATTAGTGAACACCTTTGTCCCAATTTTTAGTGGTACCAAAGAAGCATG
The DNA here is from genome assembly GCA_016617855.1 of Megalonaias nervosa. Classification (NCBI taxonomy): domain Eukaryota; kingdom Metazoa; phylum Mollusca; class Bivalvia; order Unionida; family Unionidae; genus Megalonaias; species Megalonaias nervosa. The sequence goes on along the minus strand of JAECUM010014135.1, from coordinate 94,420 downwards.
ACCCTATCATATTCTTTAAAGTCTGATGAAATCTTTCCAATCCCCCCCCCCCCCGTTTTCAGGGTGATACGCAGAAGTTGAACTGTCGAATACCTAATTCATGCATAGTTTGTTGAAAAGTCCATGACATAAAATTAGAACCGTGATCAAATTGGATGAACGTAGTAAGGCCAATAGGTTTAAATAACTTTATTAAGGCTTTGATTATATTTTAGTCTTAATATTCCGTAAAGTAATCGTTCGAGAAACCTTGCTGACGCACACATAATGGTCAAAAGGTATTGTTTGCCTGACTTTGTCTTGGGTAATGGACCTATACAATCCATTATTCTACTAAATGGTTCATCAAATGCAGGAATTGGTTGTAAATTAGCTTTATGTATATGTTGGTTAGGTTTGCCTACCATTTGATAAATGTGACAAGATCTACAGTAGTTAGAAACAACAGTCCTAATTTTAGGCCAATACAAATGATGTAAGATATTGTGATAGGTTTTATTGACTCCCAGATGACCAGCAAAGGAAGTTTCATGGACTCAACTCAGAATCCCCTGACTTAGCTATTACAATTTGATAGCTAAGAGACCACTGGTCATCAGCAGGTACTCGGGTGGTCTAAATTTGCTCATAAGGACCCCATTTAAAAAAATTGCAAGTTGTTACCTCTGCGGAGTCAGATTAGTTAATAGCCCGCTGAATCAAACAGGATCTTTCTCCTGTTTGATGACAAGTGATTGTCGTTTGTCACCCTGCTTAGACATAAGAAAATGAGTGGTTAAAAGACGATCACAATGAATAATACCTTTGGATTGATCAATAACAGGAGCAAAAGTGAAATCATCAAAAGCCTGACCACTACATGTGGCAGACAAGGGAATAGTTTCCTGATCAACTTCATTCTCAAGCGCTCTTTTTGCCATACCACTTGTAACTGCACAAGCTGGGTATAAATCAGGGATTTCATTTTTAATAGGATAAAATATTTTGATCCAAACAAGGCTTTTCAGTTAACTGGATTAGCCACAACCTCATCTTCATTTAAGTCATTGCCTAGCTATAAATGAACACCTACAGTGGGTAACGAATTCACAGCGCCAACATTCACTAGCCCTGAAACTAAGTCTGCTGTTAAATTAACATTATGGAGAGGAATCTGAATAAAACCGCACTCTCCTCCCTGAACAAGAACACTTTCAGAAGAAGATGACTTCACAGACAAAGGTAAAGTACCTAACAATAAAAGACTGAGAAGCTCCTGTATCGCTTAATACTTTAATAGGTATAGGATTGGTAGAATACCCAATAAGTGATATAGAACACTCGATATGATTGGTTCATAATTCTCCATAATAGAATCAGACTAGGGTTTGTTTGACCCAACAAAATACATCGTTTCCAATACTTGAACATGACTTTGACCTATGAGAATCAATATCATTTGTTACTGCTCTGTCTTTATTCTTTTGCTTATTATTTTTTTACCTTAAAGCAATGAGAAATAGCCTACCCCATTTTTTTAATAAATGCACATAGGAAGAGGTAAGGATTTCTGATCAGTCTTTCAGACGTTGGATTCTTATTAATTGTACCAAATGGAAATTTTTAAGTACTAGTTTGAGACTGATTTTGTCTCTTACTAACCATCGGCTGAGAGGAAAACTTGTTGACAAAGGAAACTTTGTGAGCCAAGGAATACTCGTCAGCTGTATGAGCAACATTTTCTCAATTATCTATCTTGCGATCATCAATGAAAATTTTGACGTCACTATGGATGCAGTTCTTGAACTCTTCGACTAATGTAAATTGTCTAAGTTTGTCATAATCTTTATTAACCGTTTTAGATATACACTACCGGTCAAATAGTTGTTCTTTTCCCCTAGCAAACTCGACATGTGTTTGGTTATTTTCTTTCTTGCAATTCCGAAACTTCTGTCGATATGCTTCATGTACTATCTCATAACCTTCAAGATACATCCCTTGACCAATTCATAGTCAGCATTTGGTTGCACTGACAGTGAAGCATGAACTTCACGATCTTTGCCAATAAGGACACTCTGTAATAAGAAAGACCAGTACTCTCTTGGCTATTTCAAATTAACGGTTATTTTTTCAAAATGTGTAAAATATTGATTTACACCGTGTTCCTTATTAGGAGATACTATTCTAATATTTTGTGTAAAATCAAAAAATGAACCGTCATGAGTGGGATGCTTCGTGCTTTCCGGTTCTATTTATTTTTTAATTGCATTTTCATATTTCTTTCTTCTTTCTGTAATTGCAATTTCATTTGGAGCTCTTCTTTTGCATCTGTCTCACTCTTTCGTTCTCCTGCATTTGCATCTCCTTTTCTTTCTCCTGCATTTTGATTATCATTTCCATTTCTTTTTCTTCTTTTCGCAATTGTAATTTCATCTCCATTTATTTTTCTTCTTATCTGGAGTTTGCATTTGTTTCTCTCTTTCCTCTGTTTGCATTTGAAGCTCAAGTTTCCTTAATTTCATTTCATTCTTGTATTCTAATTTAAATTCCATAACTTGCAAATTAGAGCCAGAGTCCGACTTACTAATCAAACTCAAAGCACTTTTGTCCATAATATTCTTCTGTACCATATATAGAACCAAAATATTTTTTCTTTCTTATTTCAACAAAGATGGCTTTGACTATGAAATATCATATTGTCTGGCATGTTGGAGCAATCTGTCCTTTTTTTAAGGACTCTAACGGTTCATGGCTACGATTTAGTATAAAATTCTCCACTTTAGTTGACATTGTGAAAGCTTGTTGGCTTCACTACGTAAAATCAAAACTACTAGGGACAAAGATAATTCCGAAATTAATTGAATTTAAATTTCGAAACAAAATCAGTTTCTATGAAATTAGTATCCTGGACAAGCCCCCAACTTTTTGTTACGACACTATGGTCACACACATAAGTTACAGAAAAGAAGCAAAACCAACAAGTTTTATAAAACTTAACAAACAATTTAATTATTAAAGTTATAAATGAATTATGTGAGAGGAGTTTAACAGGATTATGAAATGACTCAAAACTATTCCCTATAAAAGTCTATGAAAGTCCTAAACGAACGAAAAGTTACAAATTTCAACACCAGAAATATATTGATCCTCCAAGAACCTATAAGTTAAAATGGTGTTTTCCATACTTCCTTGAAATAATTTATAACAGTTCCAGATTAACATTATTACAGTTCAAATAATAAGCACTTTCTATTTCCACTAAAGAGTCCAAATAAATAGTTTTACTCTCGAATAAAACCAAACTACACTATATAACACGTCTACTGACTCACAACAGGAACACAATAAGTGCGAGAGACTCCAAAAATCGGGAAGAATCTGATTGCTTAAGTTTTTTATTATATAAACCGTATATTTCAACTGTACTTCGCAATAGACCCCACGCAACAGCTTACACTATTGATTTTATGTTGAATTAAGAATATTCGCGTGACAATTGCTTTACAGCAAAAGGATATTAGTACATCTCCACATTCCAGGCTATTGGCACATTAGCACACTCGAGACTACAGACTACAGGCACATCAACACATTTAGTGTTGGAGCATGTTTGGAATATCATTGGAATTTAATTGGGATTGAATTCATTTGGGCTTGTGACAAAAACGTTTGTGTGAGATTAAATTCACAATCCTAAGGATTTTTTGTTGGAAATTCACTTTTTATTCAAAGGAAATAAATGATTTGTTGAATTTTTTTTTTTAAATTGTTAGTTTACACTCCTTCCTGTTACTTAGTTTAAAACCATAAATTCGTAAAAGAAAATTGGATTTGCGAGTATGGAATACGAATTTCTCTACAATATTTCGGAAAACATTTTTGGGATTTTTTTGGTTATTCCTTGGTTTTATTATGTCATATATTTCAGAAATCTTTAGTGAACCCAGCAAGCTTTTGCGAAGTCATCTGAATGGATAATTTTACTTAAAATTCTACCCTGGAATAGTTACAGTTCTTGAGAAAAGGATGAACTATACTGCTTGATAGGCAATATGATCTTTCTGAGGCGAAGGCTTCTTTAATGAAGCAAGAAATAAAACAAAATATTTTGGTCCAATATTTGGTGGAAAAGAATTTGTTGGATAAAAGTGCTATGGGTTTGATTATCAAGTCAAGTTCTAAAATGTAAATCACAGAATTCAAATTAAAACACAAAATATAGAAACAGAGTTAAGAAAGCTTCAGCTTTAAAAAGAAAAAGAGAGACAAATGGAATTAGAGAAGAGAAAAGATAGAGACGAATGTTCTCTTGATACAAAAGGGTTCTGACAGACCCAATAGTCACATCTTATAGGTGCGTGAGTCTGGATCATACTTGTTTATCATAATCTGGCCCTTGGTTTTTGTAGCTGCCATTTCTAGATTTGCTGTAGCAGCAACTCTTGGTCTTAGAGTGACGGGAAGTGCAACTACGGCAACCATCACAGGTACACTGATCGGAATTATTGCCTAATCTATATAGATAGCAACCGGTTTCAGGTGGTGCTAGCAAATTAACTTCGATATGATTACATTCATGCGCATGTATGAATTTAGAACTGCTAGCAACGACACAAAGCAGCTTCAACACAATTAGTTAACTGTATTCGGATGCAAATTAATTTGCACGGCTGAGTTCGTTCGAGACTATTTCGGCGGACACGGAAATCACCGACAACCCTGACCACAGATAAGAAACCGCGTAGCAGATTTACAGACAATAAAACTCGAGTTAAAACAAAAATAATTTGTCATAGGCGTTTTTTTACCCGTCACTATATGATTCTTGCTTGGGTTACTTTGCTTTCATGGATTATTAATGCTAATAATCCATGGGTTGCGAAAACTCTGTGGCTTTTATGCTAAACTGGGCTAATGTCATTGGGAATAGGTCGTGACCTAGAAAACTAATCAAAATCCTAAACTACCATAATGACACTACTAAGATTGCTTAAGTTAAAAAAAACCAAAAAACACTTGCTCAAATTGTCCAACCGTTATGGATTTTTTGTAAAGCATACCTACATACCCTTCAGAATATATTTATAGATCTAAATTTCGAAGAAAAAAAAAATGGTATTATTACAATGGCGAATATTTCTGCAAATATTCAAAGTAACAGTTCTGAAACTTCTGTTAATTTAAAAAATGAACTTCAGAAGACAGCCTCTCCTCTGTAATCCGTTATTATTTCATAATTCCTTTAAGCTTAGGATAATCCGTTATTGTTGCATAATTCCTTTAAGCTAAGGATTAAGCACATCTTTCTAAAACCTCTGGTGATTTTCTTTCTTCTATGTTTACAAGCTAAATAAATTAGCTTCAGAATATTTGATTTGTTATACGTAAGAAATTCTGCTCAAGTTATCGAGTGATATTAGGTGTCGATACATGAAACTGAACAAAGGGTAATTTTAAATAGTGAAATCAGTGATGTAAGAAAAAATATATACTAGCTCATTAAACTAACATCACAAATCTCGAGAAATATCTCGTAATCTATTGTTTGCAAACGATTTATCGTAGATCGGCACGGACGCATCATTGTGCTCGTAAACAAGATCAGCCAGAAGATATTCTAGCTAAAGGAAACTAAACATTTCTTGCTGCTTTATATATCCTTACAGACGACTATATCCGCAAACTTTCGTGAAAGACATAAATATCTATCGGCATATATATGGTGGTCCATGCTGTTCAAATACCGAGAAAATTATTTCTAATTCATTTATCCATGTTCATGCCTCAACGGAGCTATCCAATTCATATTACCTATCATACAACTGAATGGAAGAAAAATAACAGTTTATTTATTAATGACATTTTGTCTCCCTTTTCAGGTTAATATTTGAATTTCTATTTATTGATTTCATTTAACTGAAGATGGTGGTTACATTTTACCGTAGATGCTAGCCTATGAGCGTAGATTCACTTTGTTCTACTTTGTCATTTAATAGCGATGATGAAATTCATAGTATATAGTTATCCATCTGCAGCATTTTCCAGCATGTACTAAATATTCGTAATCGTAATAAAATGTAAATATACAGAACAGCGGGAGTTTGCGAAAAAAATAATGGGGCTTTTCAATTTAAACTAGTTACAATTTAGTGATCATATGTATAAGGAGGATGCAATGAAAAAGCAAATATATTTTTATTCTCTCTCTCTCTCTCTCTCTCTCTCTCTCTCTCTCTCTCTCTCTCTTTCTCTGAGACCATCAAAACGCTAAACTTCACCACTACTATATTATCCGCTATACAATATATTTTTTACTGATTGCATACGTCTGACAATAAACATACGTTAATAGTAAAATTATGATGGAATTACTTATTTCAGCAGGAAAAAATGTTGCTTTCATCACAAAAAACGTTGTATTTTATCTCTTACACTCGCAGGCCCAAATTATATGCTGACTATTCTTCGCAATGGAACTACCTTTCCTCCTGAAAGAAAGTAATATGTTTATAACAGAAGTATATTTTCGTCACGAAAGCTATCGTTTTCATGAAGATTTTTTACCTCGAAAGATCACGCTACGCCAATGATATGAATGAACATTTATTATAATACACTATTCTGTCATCAGATTTGTGGACACATGGTTCACAACTTGTTACACAATAATATAAACAGCATTATGGATACGGTGTCCAGAAATACAATTTAGTGTTCATAATGTCAAAATTCTGAAACTCAATAACTCTTTAAGTTTACTGTGTATAGAAAATATCTGGATATAAAAAGCAGCATTAGAGTACATTTTAACCTTGTAAAGCGTGTATTTGCAAATTCGGTGATTATTTAAGTATGTGTCCATACCCCGGTCCCAGTTCATATGGTTCATAAGTATAGCAATCCGCGTGTGTGTGTTTGTGTGTGTGTGTGTGTGTGTGTGTGTGTGTGTGTGATTTGGATTTTTAACGTAGCTTTAAAAAATTTTCAGTCACATCGCTACGATGTCTGCAGTGTTGCAGTTTATAGTGATGTCTAGGACTGAGGCATCATGCCACAGGCATGTAGCATGATGTCATACCCAGTCACATTATCCTGACACCAAGCCGACCAGTCCTAACACTAACCTCTTAATGCTGAGGGTCTAGCGAGACAGCTGTTAGTACCAATTTTATAAGTCTTTGATGTGACTCGGCCGGGGTTCGAACCCGCGACCTTCCGCATCCGAGACGCTCTAACCACTAAGGTACCGGAGCGGTCAAGGACAAACTAATTTTACCCTTCTGAATGGACATAATACACCCATTCACTCGACTTCGACATCGCTATCAAACTGTGACTGAATAGTTAGCAGATGAAAGAACGTCAAACCATTGTGATCCTAAAATATTTAGAAGTGAAAATACTTAGCTTTCTAGCAAATGACATACTAGAGTTCTTCAATAAATCAGAACATTAAAATATGCCTGGCTTTTAAGTAGACTTGCTATCGTCCTTATGGAAATATAACTATTAAAACATTGTGCTTTCTACTAGGCAAAATTCCAAAAACTCAAATTAACCTTAATCATTATCCTGACGCAAATCTCGCATAGAGCTTATTTAGCCTAAACGAGAGAGAGAGAGAGAGAGAGAGAGAGAGAGAGAGAGAGTCTAGCCCTTACGTCATTGCAATTAGTAATATTTAGACTGAAAACATAAAGTTGTGAATAGTGTCCAAGCGCGAACAGAAGTCGTGCATGAGTAACAAAGGAAAAATTGTCCGATCATTTAGCCCTCAGCCATAGTTTGGATCAGTTTCAATGTAAATTTTGCGTATTTAAGTTAACCGTCAAAGTTAGAAGAAATTTTTATCACTCAGTGCGTATTTAATTGAATTGCCCTTGTATTATTTTGCTGATATTTAGGTCTGAAGCAAGCGAAGTGATCGACAGTATTGATATTGCTGTAATCTGTTTGCCCTAATATGGCCTAATGCATCTGCCCATGCGTTGTCTCAACCTGAATGAAAAGTAGCCAAGATGGACTTGGAATGGCATATTGTGTTGTAGTCTCGTCTACGGGAGGGACTTTCCAGAAACTGTCAAGAAGAGCTGGGGCTAGACTACTACTCGCAGAAGTCAGAAGGCGAAAACACCTGGTCGACCTTTATAGTAGTAAAGTCTTAGGACTTTACACTGACAGGTGCAGTACGTATTAACGACTCGATCCAGACGTACATGAGGGGTAATCCTGGTATAGTACAGCCTGTTGACTAGCCCCACTTCGTCCCGACCACTGCCTTGGTAGAAAATGTTGACTTAATTGCCCACACTAACGAACGCAGTGTGCTTATTGTCTGCAGCGTTGCAGTGGGCTTCGAGGTGCTTTGGATCTCTTCTAGATAGGATCCAACCGGATGCAGTGATCAGCAGTAGCCCGCTGACGGCTATATCGAGGACATATATTTGTCATGCGAGCCAGGAAGCGATTTTGTGGAGGAGCTGAGGAGCCAAGAAATGATGCTTCCGATGATACCGTGCAAAGTCAAAAGTTTTTTTTTTCCGCAAGATTTCAGAGGACACCAGGGAGCGATTTCAGGTGCTAATTTACCCATTCCTGAATAGGATCGTTTTTCATGTTAAACTCCATGGTTACGCCTTGCCAGCGTTTAGAAGCAAGTGCTCGTCTTTTCCTAATGAAAACCGTTCTCCAAAACCCGAGTTTTCAAGACTATCTGGGTTGGGCCGACTTTGACTCTATACAGGTTACCTTGACTTCTATCAGTTGTGTAAACTACATTGATCTTGAGTACTAATAATCCTTGCCTTCACCCTGTGTAGTAAATGACCTATCCTCCTCCGTGATTCATCTTCATACCCCACCCGCAGTTACGACGGGGGTACTAATCTTTTTTCTAGTACGAGATCAAATCCTCCTTCTGCCATTGGTATGTGACACTATTGAACATATAACAGCAGGACGTCCAATGCTTGCACCAGTGCGGCTTAATAAAATGACATCCCAATACGGATGCAAGCATAATCTCTACCGCCTACGAGAATCCCTCAGGATGAAAGACGGCTGCTAGTCGGTTGTTGATACCATTTATCTAAGTACTATTGGCCTAAACCAGCAGCTCATGGTGGGTTTCCGAATATGAGCTCACGGGATTGTATTATCCCCGGGACTGGCAGTCTGGTCTTCACGATTATAATAAAATCAGCCAACTCCTCCCAGACGGTCGTTGAAATGCCGCGCAATCCAAATATCTGGGTTTAAGGTGTTTTGCCAACCTTAAATCTGATGTCTCCGGTTGCTATAACGAAGTCTAGAAGACGACTTGAGTGCGCTTGAGTGTGGCATACTTTAGTGAAAACGTGGCAGAAGAGATAGCCATCACTGACCCCGTATAAGGAAAACGATTCTGTGTCTTTTGGACTTTTAACCACTTGAGGCACACATGCCCTACAATTTGGTCTGGACGAAAGGCTGGAGAATAAGTGATTACTCCGGCGTAATCAAAGCCACGTGGAACCCAACACCAGCGACAAAATCAACAACATCTTACTGGAAAACGACAAGGTGATGCACTTTAAGCTCACACACATACTCCAGATCAATATCAGAGGTATATGGCCATCATATATGATCACGTACTCAACCATTGAAAGATCATACTTGACAGGAACAAGACCCTCTCGACCATCAATCCCGCGAGAAACAAGAACAGCATTATGATGCTGTTTGAAGAACCCACTGCCTCATTTACCGGGGACGCCAAAAATACTCCAACCCGAACATAAAGAAGGTCAAAGTTACCATAGAGGGCATGCCTAATCAGCCATACAGTGAAGGTTTTTGACCCCATCAACGCTGGCATGAGGTCAGGAACAACTTTGCCGGTGGCAAGTTTCAACACTCCGAAGACGCCATGTTGGCAAAAGACCTGCAACTGACCAACGTAACATTTGGAAAGTACTGCATAGAAAATACTCCCTCTGGCTGGACATGCACTTCAATGATGATGCTTCACGGCAGCCGAAAAAGAGTCAGGATAGATAGTGAGAGTATAACTGTCCAAATCACAAAATAGGTAGAGGCGGCAGGTCGGTTGTACATTTATCTCTACATCATCTTGGATGCATAACCCAACAATGAAGATGGCACGTTCATCACTGCACACGCTATCCGAGTAGAAGCACTCGGGATCATCTGTGGCTGCGGACATTTGACTAAACGAATTGAGTTTTCATGCTCGGACTCTTTGAAGGCCATTATTGCGGTGTGTTTCAGCATAGTCTTCCTCTGCCCAACCATCTCCTAAACAACTTTAGGGTGGCATGTGACCTTCTCTTAGTTGAAAATGGGCAGCAAGGAAACTGAACAGTTCTTCAGCTTGTATGAACCGCTTAAAACCGCAGTTACCAACATTTATGCATTCGCTGATCTACCGGTTTTGTCCCTCCCCGAATCTTCGGAGAACAAGTCCGAACTCGTAAGAGACCCTAAGAAAGATCCTATATTGGATAACAGTCTTTTGTGAGCTTTGTCATCAGTTTGTCATCTTCTTAGCATCAATGACAGCAGCTCCAACCAGCACCAAACACTGCCAATATGGACATCAATATCCAAGGAAAAAACCCAAACCGGATGGAATGATGGAAGTCGGGACAATGAGCGCAGAATATACTGAGGGGATGCTCTGGGTTTCAGTCCCTCCGGTGCCATTCTTCTTTTCAGCTGCCATTGCCCCTGTTCTTGCCATTAAAGCATAGAAATGACATCCATCCATTTATGGACGTACACCTAGTGCATGCCAAACATGTGGAATATGTGTTCCATAATGCCGTTTATGACTACATTTGCCAACTTGTGGCACTTCCGAAAGGTTCAAATAAAATCCTTAAAACGAAATAAGAGTCCTTGTAAAAGGACTGATCTTCTACTATCTGAAAAGAATTTCCTGGAATTCAAGACCATTTTTTCTTTCTAACTGCCGAGTATTGAAAAGAAGCAATACGATTTGTCGCTATGGCAACCATATTGGATGTACGATTGGCACCATTTTCATATACAATAAAAAAAGCACCATTAGAAGCCTTTTGGTGAAAACCCCATGCCAATATGATCATCCAGTCAGGGGAATTAGTGTACTAATTTTCAAAATGTTTATTGTGAGAGCCATATTGGATGTCTACAGGGCACTATTTCCATTTAGGACCAACTAGGCACCATAAAAAATCTTATGAAAACTTATTTTGAAACATATCATCAATTCCAGAGGAGTAGCAACACGAGTTTCAAGATGGCTGCCATTGTGACAATTTTTTCTAGGTCTGCTTGGCAGCATTTTCATTTAATACCAATTAGACATCATTAGAAGTCTTAAGTGAAAACCCTTTAGGAGGAGTAGCAATACAATTTTCAAGATGGCCACTCTGGCAGCCATACTGTATATCAGATTGGTAAAATTTTTAATCCAAGCCAACTAAACACCACAAGAAGTCTTCTGGTTAAAAACCCATGCCTGTATCACTTTCCTTTCAGACAGAGTAGCAAAATCAAGATTTTCAGTATGCCTCATGTTGTGGCACACTGGATACCAGATTGACATGATATTTATTTATGAAAAGTTTCATATTAAAGTCTTTTAGTGAAAATTTCATGCAGATGTGACCATCCATTAAGGTGGAGTAACAATAACAAGATTGTCAAGATGGCCAATGTGGTTGCCATATTGGAGGTCTGAATGTCACCATTTTCACTGTAGGACCAACTAGATTTTCTGGTGAAAACCCCATGGTGGCATACCCTTTATTCTGGAGGAGTACTTATATGAATTTCAAGATGGCTGCCATTGGTGGCCATTCTGGACATCAGAACAGCATCATTTTCGTTTAGGACCAACCAGACATCACAAAAAGTCTTTTAGTGAAACCCACATGCTGATATGAACATCTATTAAGGTGTAGTGGTAAAACGAGTTTAAAGATGGCTGCTATGGCAAACACAATCACAAGAGAACACAAACTTGTTTAAAATTTCATCATTAATATGTAGATTAATTTCACATATATTTTTTCTTTCAAATTAGTGGTTGTCAATTAAGTGAAATACTCTAAATACATGTATATTCATTGGTATTCATTTTGTGAAAAAGTGCATTTTTGTCATAACCTAAATTTGTAAATTCAGGAAGGGCTTCTATTTCTCACACATTGCTAGTTGTTGGTGTTTTTAAATTTTTGGTCTGTATCAACTACAAGAACTCATCAATCTACCCAAAGAAAAATTCAGACCTTGAATGTTTCAATGATTCAAATATGGCACTTTTTTAAAAATAAAAATAAAGGAAAAAAAAGTGAAATTCGTCACTGCCCTGTTTAGAACAGTTGCTTATTTGGAATCTGCAAATTCTTTTCCCAATATAATATGGTCACCCCAAGGACCAGTAAAATAAGTCAACATTGAGCAATACAAAGCACTCTTTCCCTCCAACAAAAACCTGAAGAAAACAAAGAGGGAACAAAAGTCAATATTTATCAACACATTTAATTATGATGACTTCAAATCTATCATTGCATATTGTTAAAGGATATTTTACGCTGACATAAAAATGCAACTGACAGAAAAATAGCATACTGTTCAACTAAAAGCACATATATGAAAATGAGATTTTTCTGTTTCCTACATGACATGATTTTATATTTGTTTGCACTGAAATTCTGACTTGTAAATATGTATATTTACACATAGAATTCTATAAAATAAATGATGATTGCATTACACCTGACAACAATCCAGATTTATGAATGTATTATGAGAAAATATTTTAACTGGCATCTACTCATGTATACTTACAAAATACTATCTAATCGAGATTGACATCTTAGAGATATTTTAATTACACTCCTGAATAGACTCTCTTGACAATGTACATAAAAACTAAAAGATCAAAATCTTCATTCACAAAGAACCTCATGCATGTGCACACAGAGTCTACCAGCCAGTACCAAAAACCAATTATCCATTTTATCCATGTCCAAAACATATGAGACAAGACAAAGCCAAATTTAAGGTAACACTGTTTTTGAATGTATATATTTTATGCTCTTATGGATGCCACTAATATATATCATTAAGAATTTCTGGCTGATATAAATAAATATAAACTTCATTTACAGATGTTAGTCATTATCCTCTTTAATAAATCATAATAAAGATGTTCTCCATTCTTTACGATTCTTGGAGCACAATACTAAAGATCATATTGTTTGGGTGTTCGAATTCTTCTTGTTCTGGTGGATGCAATGGTGGGAAGAACAGCCTTGGCTGTAGGGGTATAGGATGATGTGGTACCAGATGGTGCCTTGGAGTATCGTGATGCAGATCCACCTGATCCACTCTGTGTGGATACACTCATCATGTGTGGCTGCCCCACTGACCACTGGTCATTACCATCAGAAGCTTTACCTGTCATCATTCCAAATGAACTCTGAGTTGACACAGTGGCAGATGATGCCGGTCTGCCAGTAACAGGACTTGACTCTAAGAGGGAGGAGACTTTGCCAAGAGTCTCACTGGTTACAAGTACTGTTGTTGTTGGCTTTGTGGACCCTGATAATGTGGAGATACTTGTTTTGGGGAGTGTTTTGTCCATTATGACACTACCTTGACCTGATAACTGAGAAGTTGCAGACTTGGCTTGAGACAGAAGGGCACTGATACCAATGATGGGTGATGGGCCACTAGCAAGTGCCTGAGACAGCTGTGAGATTGTGGATGATAGAGATGGTGTAACAGTGATTTTTCCTGACGCAGTCTGAACAGCAGATATTTTTGTTACTTCCGGTTGCATCTTGCTTTGGTCTACACCAAGATTCTTAGTGTTCAGTATTTTAGCCTGGGTCATTTGGGGCCCTGTTGCAGTCTTGCTAAGTGTGGCTGTGGTTAAAGGAAAATCGTGGAATTGGAGTTTCTGAATGGCCTGCACTTTGTCCTGATCAGGTGTGCCAGTTGTTGTGTTTGTAGAAGAAGTTGTTGCAATTACTTTGACAATGCTGGACCCAGCTGCTGGCTGATTGGTGTTTGCTGATTTAGATACTGCAGACAGTTTTCCTGGAATACTGGGTTGGCTGCTTGTGCTGGCTGTAGACATGACTGAAGATGCTTTTGGAGCACTCATCAACAACCGATGAATCTGGTTAGAAACTGAAGGTACTGATGTAACATAAATCATTGATTTCTGACCTTGGGCAGAGAATGTTACTGGAACTGACTGTGTAGATGCACAATTATTTGAGGTTCTTGATGCTACACCTCCTGTCAAGACACTGGCAAGTTCAGAATTTAAGATAGCCTCAGATGGTAGGTTCCCAGTTGTCTTCAACCCTACACTTGAAACAGGGGCTCCTTTTGAAACCTCAGTCTGCGTCTGATTTTGCCTTAGCTGTGATACTGTCATTAAACCCTGTGACAGTGACCGCACATATCTAGAGTCAGGGACACCAGAACTCATTGATATCAGAGTTGCCTTTCCACTTCCATCTCCATCTGACAAAATTTTAAATGCTGGAAATAGACCTTGGTCCTGAAGAAGTCCTGCAAGTTCTGGGGCAGTTTTGACTGAGGTCATAGCACCGGCTGATAAAGGTCCCTGGGGTACTGATGCAGAGGTCTGACCCGGATCTGGTGCTGATTTCAGTCTTTTCCTGGCTGCTGTCAATGGATTTTTGGTATACTTCCTCTTGGTTGCTGATTTTCTTGCTGAAAAATTATAATAAACAGAGCAATGTTATACAAGCTCTTTATACCACATTCTATGTCAAATTTAAAGAAACATCTGAAAAACACAAAGGTAAGGTCTCTCTCAGCTGATTTTCAGTATGTAAAATGGGATATCCTGAATAAATTCAATGCATAGACTGTGCTTAAAGAGAAGAAATACTAGGCAGCAAAATGTCACTGAGCTAAAACTAATAGTGACTTAGTCAAAGAATGAGGTACTCACTATTTTGTTAGTAAGGCTAAAACAAATAAGATTGTAAGTTAATAAAAAAGCTAAAATGTACTCATCTTCCTAGAGGCCAAAACAGTGATAGCAGTTTAGTAAAGTCTACACTGTTTATGCAACTATCTCTGGGAAGAAAAGAAGATGGTCCCTAATACAGAAAACTGTTCAATACAGTCTGTTTTCTTCAATAGCCTGGAAATAGAACCCTGACAAAGTGTCTGCTGCAAACTAAGAATTGAGTAGTAGATGTGATTTTGAAGCTGTTTTTTCTATAATTTTTATTACTGGTGTAGAATTTCAAAAGGACTAGAGCATATACATCACAAATAGCATAGCTGAGTCAATAACTGTTTGATAAAGTTAAGATCTATCAACTGGAAACAATAATGAAAAAAGTAAAACTTGGTTGATTATGTTTCAAACCCTTATCTATTGAACTGATCAAATGTGAGCAACAATACATCTTTCACTCATTCTATAACCTTGCAAATGCTATACTATCAAGCATTGCTGAACTGCCTTTATTCTGAAAATGTTTAGCACCACAGATTTTGTAACTTTATCTAGAACATCTGAACTGTAAAAGATGATGCAGTAAGAATTTATTTGGTTTCTCTGCTAAGTAAATTTCAATGTAAATTAATAATTAGAATATCATATACGATTTTGCTTTTTGGTATCTTTTTCCATTGTTGCCTCATGCTAACTGATTTAACTTCATGTTATTTATTGATAGTGTCAAAAAAACCAAAGAACAAAGATCCTTTACCATATGTCTTAACAGGTGAGGATGGTGTAGAACTTGCAGATTCTGAGCTAGCTTCCTCCTGTTTGATCATCCCAGTCAATAAATTTGCCGCTTCCATGGCAGCTTGCCGAGCCTTCAAAGCTTTAGCAACTGTCATCCCTCGTGTGGAGCCTGGAGATCTGTCAGAAAGCTGGAGTCCAAAAAACAGCATGTAAAGATTTTGACCAAAACACATTATGTAAGATTCATTTTAAGGGATGAACAATGTTTCAGAAAGCAGGTATCCCGAATTATCTAAAATGAAAATCAGGCCCTTTTGTATTAAAACTATTAAGACCATGTTGAAAGAATACAGAAAATTATGAAAAAATTACAATATTAAGATCATACAAGAAATTTTTCAATGTGGTGTGTGTGACACTTACTCAGATTTTATAATCATAATGTTTCAGCAATGCTAACAACTTGCAAGGTGATGGTTGCCATGACAACTAACTTAATTAACATGCAAATGAATGATTCATCAGATAAAATGTTAGTCTGAGTGATTTGATTTGCTTGATTCTTATCAGCATTATGAGTACAAAGAATCAAACACATGAAGGAAGTATTGACCAACATTTTTGAGATCATTAGAATAATAACACAAGGTCCCAATCTCATTTGTACCAGTACTTCATTCCCAAAATGAAATATAGGGAGGCTGCAGTGGCCTGTGGTTATGGTTTTAGAATTGTGACCAGAAGGATGTGGCTATGATTCCCACCATCATCTCAGCCCCGACTGGCTAACTGTAGTTTGGTCATGGACAATGCACTTAATTAAAATTGCCTTGCATGATACACGTTAAAATTGCTTCTGTGCCATTAATCACCCAAAACCTAGATATTGAAATACAGTAGAACCAGCTTACAATGAACTTAGTTTTAACAAATTTATGGATTTAATAAAGTAGTGGCTGAAGTCCAAACATTATTTTTAAATTGATTCATGTTTTAAAAAAATTTGGTTTAAGGAAAATAGAAGTCAAGTTTCCTTTTAGAATTGCAATAAATGGGTTCCATTGTTTTTGAAAATAATGAAAAAATTCCATTGTTTTTAAAAATAATGAAAAAATTCCATTATTAGCAATTCACTCAAGGAAAATTCATTCTCAGTTCTAATTATTTCAGAAATGATGAGTCCAGGCTCAATTTCCACATGCTCATGCAGGCTCAATTTCCAAACACTCATGAAAAATGTCAGGTACCATCAACGCCTTAAATATACAGGCATTAAAAAAAATAACTAGTTTTCTCCCTGTCCAGATAATTTGTGTACAAATCAAAATTATAAATTTTCCTGAAAATTTTGTCAGAAAAATTGGGTATCAATGTGTGCAGCAAGTGGTCAGAAGTGGTCTATGTAGGCAGCTTGGTTGCATTATATTCCTGCTTGCCAAAAAAATATTTTCATGATTATATTTCACTGTTTTCTTTCACAGTAAAGAATTCTAGTTGCATTTCTGGTGTTTGTTTTTCTATGTTGTTTGTAAAACAATACTGTAAGTGTAGAAGTACTACCATAGGCAATAAGCCTCAATCCTCACTATGTAGAAACCAATCATTAAATGTGACTCACTTATAATATAGAAATTTGTTGCATAATGTAAAGATTTTACTTTGACCGCAAAATATATAACCAAAATAATGTTTATCCATATTACCTTTTTACTGAAAATTTTAAAATTAACCCATATTTTCCTATAACAATGCTTGAAGTGACCTTAACAATACAAATTTTAATATGATGATATTGAGCCTAATCGCTTATACTATTTCAGGAATTTAATTGTGGAATACCATTATACTATTATTATGCAATTATAGGTGAAAAGACCTAACCGAGTACGTCCAAGATGTTATCATTGGGAAATCTTCAACTGAATAAAAGTGATACAAGCAAAACACGTGAAGCTTATGTTGGAAAGTTGATTGGTTTATCGCAAATAAAGGTAAAGGCAGTTAAGTTTACTGAACTAGTGAATGATTTTTTAATGACTCTGAAAATAGTATTAAAAACTTCTCTGATCTTATGTGCATGTCTCCTTTTGTACATTCTCCAGTGGTAAATATAAAGAAACTGGAAATCACAAGTCAGCTTGATAAAACAGTATCCATTGATTTTACAGTTATTCATTAATCAATTACACCCACTGTTTCAAGATGAAAGGTGTTTTTTTATCATTGCCTTTGACAAGCTCACTGTTTCAGAACCTGATGGTTGACAACTCAGTTTTGAGTACAGGCAAAACACACCTCAGTTTACATTCCAATTTTATTTTCTGTTAGCCTTATAAGTAAGAAAACTTGTGTACTATTTAAAATCATAAAAAAATTTGAAAATAGGGTGCAAGGAAATTTGGAAAATCCAATGACTTAATTTAATTGCAGTATTTAACGAGAGGCCCAAATGGCTCCTGATATTGCTCACTTGGCATACACTGGTCTAAAGGCAATATATATACTAATAATAAAAGACAGGTGCCAAGAAGGGCTGGAAGACAGGGTCATGTCAGAATAATTTCTATCTGATACAAATTGGTGGTATTTTACATGTCGATGAAATGTGTTTTAACTTTGGCTAACTTCAGCCATACCAGATTCTGTATTAGGTTCTTTTGTATAAACATGAAAGTTGTTCATGCTATGACTTCACCTATCACATCTGGTCTGATGTGATAAGGCTGTTTGGAGAGAAATTCATTCTATGAAAGTTTTTATATGTTAGCAACAACACCCACCCTTGATGAGAGATGAGCATCACTTTTAGGCTTTCTACCTGGTTGCTATGGAAGCTACATGATTGCTATGGGAGCCACCCTAAACACAATTCTGTCATAGTATACCCTAATAAATAATCCTATCAAGTTTTATTAAAGTTGGCAAGTCATGTTCAAGACAGTGGGCTTAAGGGTAAGTGAAAAACAGGTCTTCAAACTGGTTAATAAGGAAACCTTACAACTTACTGGAAGCACACCTGTAAAAAGTTTTGGTAAAGGATATCCTAAGAATTGTTTGTACCAAGTTTAAACATAATTGGTTCAGCCATTTTGGAAATGTGGCTGAAAATAGGTTTCCAACCTACTTGCTAAGGCAGACAGACTGTAGCTAAAGGAACCACTCTGTAGCTAAAGGAACCACACTGTAGCTAAAGGAACCATTCTGTAGCTAAAGGAACCACACTGTAGCTAAAGGAACCATTCTGTAGCTAAAGGAACCACACTGTAGCTAAAGGAACAATTCTGTAGCTAAAGGAACCACACTGTAGCTAAAGGAACCACACTGTAGCTAAAGGAACCATTCTGTAGCTAAAGGAACCACACTGTAGATAAAGGAACCACTCCAGATAAAAATGTGGTAAAATATGTCATAAAAATTGTTCCTGCCAAGTTTAATCATATTTATCATTCCATAGCAAAAAATACATTTTCCACATGGTTTCTATGGAAGATACAGTGTTGCTTAGGAAGTCACCCAGAACACAAATCTGATAGAGCATGCCCCTAAGAAACATTTCTTCCACATTTTGATCAAAACTGGGTCAGTTGTTTTAATTAGTAGCAAGTGGCCTGATAATCTGTCTGCATAAAAAGGTGACTCTCTGTAATGGATTATGTCTCCATAACATTGTGTTATGGTTGCTTTGGACAACACATCAGTAATGGTGTACATCATGCATCAAAGCGGTGCATATGCTCCTTCTCTCTGCGTGGAAGTCTGGAATCTCCTCTTCTCCAATGGCTGGTCACCTTGGAAGTATTCTTGGAGTCTGCCATATTCTGGCCAAAAGGAATATCATGGTAGACAGCCTGTCCAGATGGAGCATTGTGGTCCTCACACAAAAGTCTCTGCACTAGTTGGTAACAGAGGTACTTTTGCAACTGTAGGGGAGACCTTTAGTGGATTTGTTTGTACAAGACTGAACAACAAGCTTCCCTTTTACATCTCTCCAGTGCCAGTTCAAAGAACCTGGGTAGTGAAGTGGGACTGTCTGTGTTCTTATGCCTTTCCTACTTTGAAAATAATTCTGCAGGTTCTCCATCAAGTGAGGATCTCCACATTCAGGCTCATCCTGATCATCCTTCTGTGCACACAATGGTTGTGGTTCAGTGATCTCCTCCAGGAGATGAGCCCATATAACAACCAATATCACCACTTGGGATGCACCATAGTCCTGGGTGAGAGGCTTAAGGAACCAAACAGGGGAATAAGCTCAATAGCTGGAGACAGAGATGAGCAGCTGGAACATACAGGGAACAGACCACCCCTTCAGCTGCCAGGCTGGAACATACAGGGAACTGACCACCCCTTCAGCTGCCAGATGAACTCTTGGAAATGGGAAAACTTATGTGTAAATTTCTGATCCATAGCAGATTGTAGGAGCTGCAGAAGATTTGAACAAGAATAGGATCCAGAAAGCCTCTTAACTTTGGCAGAATCTTGGTGTCCTCTTCCCCAAAAGGCTTTGGCACCAGTCTGATGGAAGCATGTGGTAAACTTTGTTTACTGCCTTATGAAATGTCCCGACTTCCTCCTTTAACAAATCAGAAGGAGTGGGGAACCAGATTGGAAGAGAGGGGCCTGCCACAACTTCCTCTTATGGGAACTCATTTGGACCCACCTAAATGGAAAAGGAAATGTCATCCTGAACCCAATTCTGAGGTGAAACAGGACTTGGCAAAAGGGGTATCTAATCCCTTCTTAATGGACTTCTTGGAGTGAGGCTGCCCACCACTTTTTGTTGGTTGAGGCCTGGTGGTGAATGAACAGGTCCCTGATCTGTCATGTCCATTATACTGGAAAATCAAGGCAGTGACATCCATGATGAGGGGAGGGGAAGAAGAAGACTCACTTCCAGGTAAAAGAGGTCCCTGAATCCTATAGGTATTAAATGTGAAGATAGGTAAAAGAATGTGGGATCCTGATCCAATCCCCTCAGAGACATGAGTGAGGAAATCCTGCCTTCCTAATCTTGTTAGGATTAGATGTTAACGTAGCAAAAGGGGAGGGGGGAAGTAATGATTGTTGTCATCAGACCAATGATCCAAGCAGTGTCTGGCTTTGGTCACCAGTAATCAGTGACTAGCACTTTATGTCCATTGACCAGTAGCTGAATGGTGTCTGCTGCCTGAAGACCAGTAATTGGCACCTGGTGATTAGTGCCAAGTGACCAGTCCATGACCAATCTTTCAGATGAGCAGACCTGTGAGCCATCAGATCGATATCAATGCTATTGTCTCTAGCTGGATAATGAAAGGGGTCATCTTGTGATGACAAGCAGGACCTTTTCTTCTCCCTCTATAGATGCAGCGACTTTCTGCCAAGTCTCCCACTTGATCTGTCCATATCAGACATTTGTCCATACATGAAAAACCAAGTGTACAATAGGCAGGTGGTCTTTTTTTGTGCCTCTGCACACCCACACCAGCAACATACTAACCTCTAAAAGCAAAACCAAAACATTACATAAAAAACTGGGAACCAAAGAAGGATAGGCAATATTTACCTCAACACTGGTGATTAAGAATGGGTAAACACTGAATAGAAGCAATACATACTGAGTCAGGTGCAAAACCCTTCAAAATTTGCAGAAGGAACACAAAAAAACTGTCAAATAATGCAATAACTAGGGAGAAAAAAAAAACAACACAAAAGGTCTAAGATTGGCCAAAAAGATATTTAAAAATGACAATAAAGGTGAATTTTGATGAGCAATCTTAGTACACATGTACCGACACAAAATCCAAGGAAAAAGTGGACGGTATTCCGTATCTTGGCTATGACTAAGGAATCAGACTGAGATAATGTCCTTTTCAATTCTGGGCCTCCAATTAATAAATCATTTAGCTTGGATTATGGATTTGTCATCCAGAAAAGATAAGCAATGCAATAACTGCAGGTAATGATGTTACTGCTATTAAATTTTAAAATAAGTGCCTTTCTTTTAATATGAGGATATATTTTTCATACCTAGCCAGATTTTCAACCAACAAAAAATGACAAATTTGGGAACTATCACTACAATTAATTCCAAGTCTCTTTCTGAGACAAATAAAGAACATTACTTACCCCTAGCAGTGAAGAGCTACTCAGACTGTCATCAGGAGACAAGTCTCGGATTTTCCTTTTGCGCTTCTTGCGTATCTCAGCATCAGAGAGATTGCAGTCTATAAGCATGTCTGGTGCCATGGCTCCCTGGGACAGAATGCCACCCAAAAACTCTGATACTTCATCCTGTTACAACAAAAAGGCAACATATATTCATGAATTATGAAACTTGTCTTACAGGATAGCTCCATATAATAGACATCTGAAAATCAAGGACAGCATTTCTATAAATTTCAATTACTTTATTCAGCTCCTATATAAAGAACAAATTTTCATGACTGATAGCGTCCTTTCACTGTAAATCATAAAAGGCCACCAGTGTTCGCACAAAGAGTGATGATATAGCAGGAAGTTATGAACAAGGTTCAAAGCAGGTTGGCATTTGTTTTCTGTTGAATTAGATTACAAAAGAATGAAAAGCATTCTGATGAAGCTTAAATTAAACATGATAAAAGAATCACTCTAATAGTGGAGACTCAGTTTTGAGCCAAATAATTCCATTGGGTAGGCATATGCAACATCAAGCATAGGTTATAGTGACCTATTTTGGGATCAAAGGTGTTGTACCCACTAAGGCACATCAACATACAAAATATCAATTTTCATGATACTGTGGTCAATAGTACTCAAAAAAATTAATCAAAATGCAAAAACGTAAACAAGGTAACGAAAACATGAAATCTATGTCGAAACAACCTACTTTTGGTAATCTGGTATTCTTTACCCACTAAGATGTATGCATAAACTAAATTGTGCTGCATGACTTCCTAACCAATGGTAACATTAACCTAACCCAGCTAAGTGTGAAATATTGGTTGAACTGACCTACTTTGGTAATCATATACATCAAGGTGTATCCACATACCAAATAACATGACTTTGTGGCCAAATGTATTTGAGAAGCTGACCATATTACTTGAAATATGAGCAAAATAAAAAAAAAACAAAACACTTTAACATCAATCTCAAGCTTACTGTGCTATGACAGTGAATAAATATGGTAAAAATCCCCTCCCCTTGGGATGACCATGA
The DNA here is from genome assembly GCA_016617855.1 of Megalonaias nervosa. Classification (NCBI taxonomy): domain Eukaryota; kingdom Metazoa; phylum Mollusca; class Bivalvia; order Unionida; family Unionidae; genus Megalonaias; species Megalonaias nervosa. The sequence goes on along the minus strand of JAECUM010014135.1, from coordinate 71,520 downwards.
ACCAGGATGATGGCACAATGTGGATAAATGCATGCTGACCCTATATTCCAAACCTGATGAGGGTAGAATAAAATGGGTATTGAGACAAAAGGAAAGTATAACAAATGTAACACTGAGTTACATCTAGGGTGTGGATAGAAATAACGATAGGCATGCATGTGGATGCCAAGGTGATCACTATGTTGAGCTTCCATGATGCCAAAGTGATCTATCTCTATGCTGAGCTTCCACCAAGGCAGGCTAAACAAAATACACAATTCTGGTTTTAGTGACCATGACTTTTCATCTCTCATCCTGGAGTCAATAAAGAGCTGCCTCTGTCGAAATACTACCCACAAAGTCTGAGAAAATTAGGCCAAGAAAATCTGATTTATTATGCAGGAAGGGAAATGTACTTTCAATGGAGTGGGTGGGTGGGGAAAACTAACTTTAATGATATAATACTTACCTGTCGCTACTGTATTGCTTATCCTTCTAGAAGGAAATCACCCTCATCCGTACATAAAAATTCCATCCTTCCCCATTAGATGAAAAATTCTTAAAAGTTCAGAACTAGAATTAACACAGATCAAGTCTGCTTGCCATTCATGGGCCCAGGCACAGTAGTCATCTTCCTTTTCTGGGACAAAGACTACTTATAGGATATCAGAGCAAGGTGGGAGGAGGGATATTATATATTAATATCAGTAATACATTACTTGGTGGTACTGTGTTGCTGAATTTGCCATTGTGGAGGGGGACTGATGGTCTCCAAAAAACTGGTGTAAAATGATATACTTACCCTTATGGTAGAGATGTCCACTACTGTAAGTTAGTGTCTACTTGGACCATTTTATGTGCTGTCACTATGAGTACTAAAGAACTTTTGCCTTTGCTCTGGTGTGCCAAACAATGAAGGTAAGAGGAGAAGGTAGGGTGACTGCCAAAACATGGCTTTCATAACATCCTCCAATAATGAATGAGTAAAGATTGGTCCATGAGGTAGCAATGGCTCAAACCTCATGCTCTAACATTCATGAACGAAAGATCCCTCTCAGTACTGGAATGATAGACCTCTTGATTGTCTAGACTATCCACCTAGAAAGAGCAGATGCTGAAATATCAGAAGAGCTCTTTACGGGAAAGAAAAGGCACTTTCTATCTTTCCTCTCCCTTTTGTGGATGCCAACCAGAACTGAAAATCCATAGCACTGAATGAAAGTCAATCTTGATCATCCCCAGCACAGATAAGACTAAGACAGGATCTCTACTGGGAGTGAAGCTACCATGGGAAGCTGCTTTTTAAATTTGCTGGGAAACCTTGTTCACAAAGGACAGAAACGAACATGTAATTGTCACTGAACAATAAACAACCTTCTTCTGTGGACTGAGAATGAAGCTCACTCACTGATCTCTTTGATAATAAGGGGAGCAGGAAGACAGTCTTGAGGACAAGGTTCTCGAAAGGAGCTTCACCAAAAGGTTCACCATAACATACGTAAGAGATTTCAACTGGGCATTAAAAAGCAAGACACTGATCTCTGCAGCTCAAAATACCTGATAAGGATGGAAATGTGAGAATCTGAAGTAATGGTTGGGGCCTTTTGAAAACGTGAGCTTGTTGAATAGGGCATACTCTCATCGAATAGGAACAGAAGAATATCAGCCACTGCACTTGCAGACTCATCCAGAATTATGGGAAGGTGCAGACGAAGATAAACTCACTTCAGGATGAAGGCATCCACTGTCCAGGCCCTTGATCTGGGACTTTGGAATCATAAAATGGGAGCTTGCTGCTTAGCTTGGTTGCAAACAAGTCCACTAAGGGTTTGTGTGTGTGTGTGTGTGATTTGGATTTTTAACATAGCTTTAAAAAAATTTCAGTCATATTGCTACGATGTCTGCAGTGTGCAGTTTATAGTAATGTCTAGTACTGGGGCATCATGCCGCAGACATGGAGCATGATGTCCCGCTCAGTAATATTATCTTGACACCAGGCCGACCAGTCCTAACACTAACCTCTTAATGCTGAGCACCAAGCGAGGCAGCTGTTAGTACCACTTTTGCAAGTCTTTGGTATGACTTGGCTGGGTATCGAACCCACGACCTCCCGCATCCAAGGCAGACGCTCTAACCACTAGGCCACCGGAGCGGTTTCACTAAAGGTTTCCCCAACAGTCTAAACAGTGACTCTGGTCCATATTAATGCAGGACCATTCTGTAAGGACCACCTTGTCTCTCATGTACAGACTGTCTACAAAATAATCTTTGGTGTCTCCTTACATGGCTGACAAACCCCCACTTTTCCCTGAAGAACCAGCCCTTCCATCTCCAAGTGAGCAGCCCACCCTAAATCTGATGCATCTATGAACAGACAGGAGTAGGGTTCATGGCATGCATGGGACTCCAGTCAGACACTGGTCTTGATTTGACCATCATACTGAGGTATCCCTCTACTCCATGATAATGCACCATATCAATATATACACCATCATAACGGACACCCGAAAAGATTACAGCATCAAACTTTGCCACATCCTCCATACAGCCCTGATTTAGCTTCAAGTAATTTTTTAGATGAATCCTATCATCAAATATTCACTAAAGGGCAGAAGAAAGCTGCCATGTGGTTGGAAGTCGTATTTTCCAGTGCATGAAGAACATAACAAAAACTGAATAAAAAAGTGTTTAATAACTGAATAATCAGACTGAGAAAGTGTGTAGATGTGCACAGGAGTACTTTGATGGGATGGACTGACATAAAATTCACTAATAAAGAACTTTCTTGCACAGTACACTAATATTCAGAAGTGATTAAATACCCCTTGTAACCGAATAAGCTTTAACCCTTTTTTATTGTATCCGAGTATTTCATTAGACTCCAGTCAAAACTGTTATTTATGTCATATCTAAATATTTCATTAGACTGCAGTCAAAGCTCTTATTTATGCCAATTCTGAATATTTCATTAGACTGCACTTTGTTTTGCCAATGATGACTTCAGTTTTTGAGGATTTCAGACCCAAGCAAATGTGAAAAGATAGAATGAAACATATGTTAAAACATGAACATCATGCAAATTTGTACTGATCACAAATCCAACACAAAGTACATCCAAAAACATCAGTCAAAATGGTATACATGAAATATTTTGACAAAAACTTAAAAGCAACTGTCAGTTTCAGTATTATGAATGTCTGATATTTAAGTTCATTATGTATGCATGGACATTCTCTAGTCATGAGGTTGAACAGCACAGTATATTTACCTACTATAAGTGTCATGGAATTGTATAAATCTATTTATTTATTAAATACATGTAATCGGGTTTCGTTTTTTGTGTACAACGATACCCAAGGGTGATTTATGTATATTGTACATTATTTCGAAACAGTGAGTTCGGCTCATCCAATGCAGGCTACATCGTCTGTGTATAAATGCCTCACTGTAAGACGATATCTTCACATTACAGAACATCTTGTCAGTAAGCAGTCTACTTAGGGACTTGCACATCTTCAGCCGTAGAGGTATGGAAGTTATTTGTTAATTTCTTATGTATATTATTTCTTATGTATATTGTAAGTTATAGCTTTGTACGTACCACCACGTTTATTTTTGTATGTTTTCAATGTAGCTTTGGTTTGCGTAGTATAACGCAAATATTTTCTATTCTTGTTTGTGACTTAGCAAGAGATTTATATTAGCAATATAAAGTTGCATTTTATTAAGAAACATTTAGTACCATAGGAAATCTTATCCAATGCAGGTTCACTTCTGAACCTGTTTATCATTTTGTAATGTTGTACCGATAATGTAATTTGTATAACTTACCGTATATAACGTCATTACGTGTTATTGTATATGTCCATGTCATGCATAGTACATGGTGTTAGATGTATTTTCAACTGATCAGAGTGATCCTTGCTGATCGTAGTCGACATGGTACCAGCTGCAGAGCTAACCACAGAAGTTGACCATAGCAGCTGTAAAGCTGAACCATAGCAGCCGTAGAGCTGAGTGAACAGTGTTGCTGGTTGAGTAGCAGGTGATCGGCGTTGCAGACCAGATTGGTGGGCACTGATTGCTTGATTCACCAAGGAAATGAATGGTGGTCGGTGATGCTTGCTTGATTGACCAGTGTGACTGGTAGCCAAGTGTGATATTGACGGGAGTGTTTTGTGTTACTCTATGCATGTAATCTTTTAGCTGTGGGCTAATTTTGGGGTTTTGTTATACCCAGTGTTTTGGGAGTGTAAAGACATTTTGTATGATATCTGTTCAATCAATTCATCATTTTACTATTTGAGTAAAATATGTCAGTTTTCACTATTTGAGTGAATGCATCATTTTTACTATTGAGTAAAACACGTCCTTCTTTTCATCGTGTGAAATTACTGTGAATCGTTCACCTTTGTCCTTGTACTGTGTAAGGTCATTTATTTGTATTTATATTTGCTGCATTTTTAGGTTCATGCAAATTATGTTGGATCTTATACACGCACATATTAATCAATATTCTTTTCTCATTCAAGTCATACACCAATAAACATTGTATTTGTATCACCATCAAAAGTGATCTGTTGTAAATCCGAAATCCAACCCGGTTATCTTGTTACAATAAGTAAACTGACCAAGTGACATCGCATACAGTCTCTAATGGTATTTGACAATAACAGTGATAATAAGGTTCTTACACCAGGGCAGGCTTGACAAAGTTTGTACAAGATACAGTACTATCTAGTGACTTAGAAATACACAGAAATACTTAAAAGGTTTGCATTCTGGAGAAGAGATTTATATTTAATAAATAAAAGCAACATGGAGTTTCCCTTTAAGTTTAGTTTACATTAAAACCTGATGTTGACTTGTGGTTCTCATTAAAAAATAGAATGTACTATTAATCTATCCACCTTCCTTACCAAAACCAGCTTGTCCACCATAACCTGAGTGATTCCTTCCATTTTTTTTTTGGCTCGGGAGACCCTAAGGTTATCATCAGCACCACCTACAACAAGCAGGCTGTTCTCTGCCTTCATCTTTTCTCGCATGTCTTCAATGTCATCAATGCTACATGTGTTGGCATGCTGGCCTATCACAAACATAGTGGGAGTTCTACTGTCCAACAGGGGGTCCTCCACATCCTGTGGATGACAATATATATGTTCAAAACTCAAAACATTAAAAGCAGTCACTGATTTATACCTAAAACTCCCCATTTTTCTTTCTATAGTTACAATAAAAAAGAAAAATGTATTTTGAAAGTGCAATTTTTGAAACCAGAGAGTGTAATGTCTCATTTACAACTTACATCCTCCTTTTATCTTACTATAAAATAACTTGAACAACAAACTCCAACATAAAACTGTAATATTGACACCATCACTATTGAGTTACCTTCCTCTGGTCTGAGTAGCTCTCTATTACTGGCGGTAAGTAACGCACTGTATTTTGTTGGGAAAAATATGCATCCAATCCAAACACCATGTTACTCTTGGAAAAGTAATATCCAAGTTTCACCAAGCAACTGTAGGCATGACAAAATTTGAACTGGGTGTAATTCTTAGGTCTTGTGTGTTCAAGGGTAAGTGACTGCCAACTCAGAATCATTCATTTTCTTTCAGCTGTCAAGTTTCCCCACCTTAAAGACAATCCTCTGTCTACATCTATGCCATCAAGAATAATACCAACATTAAAAAATTTGTAGACAAATGAAGTTTAATTTAATAAAAAAAACTTACATTTGATGCAAAAGTATTCAAAACAGAGATGTATTCGTGAAACAAAAATGCTCCACAACAGTGACCTAAATGCAAAACTTACCATGGTTACTGACAGCCTGAAGGGTGAAAAGACAGATGGAACAAATAGATAAGAGTAACACTAAACGTCCATTCCACATTTGTAATAAGGCCTTAAAAAATTTTCATAAAAAACGTCAAAAAAATAAAGAGTTCTAGATCAGCATACAAAGTAGTTGGCATACTTCTACTTCAAAACACAACCTCCAACACACACCAATTATCCATGTAACAAGTTGTTTCTCTAAATAAATGGCCATGTGGATTTGAGATCACTCATGCAAGAGCAGTTATCCAAAACATCTAGGTTAGTAGGATGCTTTCTGTTGAAATTTCTTCCAATGCCGATCATGGTACATGTTATAAAAACAACTGTTTCAAGGTTTCTCATCTTTGCATCCCTATGCCAGGACACTTGGTCAGTTCTGTCTTGTGACATAAAACTGCATAAATGTTTTGCTACTTTTAGTAACTGCTGCCATCTTTAATAGCAGAATGGAATAATTTGTACAAGTCTGAAAGGTGTTCAAGCAAAGACACTAATCTGTTGAATTTGGTTGAATTCTGTTTGGCATATTTTTGTAGAAAAAGTTATGATGTTTTCTTTGCTTTTTTTGTAACAACAGCCATATCTGACAGCAGACTGGCACCATTTGCATAAACTCTGAAGACCTTCATTTTTAGGAATGCTGTCAAATTTGGTCAAATTCTGTAAGTGGTTTTCAAGAAATTATTTGAAGGATTTTCTAGTGTTAGTAACTGCAGCCACATCTGATGATCCATATCAGTTTGCAAGTCCTCAATACAAAATCTGTTCTGTTAAATATGGTCAAATGTCTTCTTTATGAGCAGTTTCTGAGAAGTTGTTTATAGTTTATTTTTGTTTTAGAAAGAGTGAATATATTTCATGGTAGATTTGCCTGCATTTATATAAAAATGAAAGCACTCTAAATCAGGATGTTTTATGTCAAAATTGGTTAAATTATGTCAAATGTATGTTGTGAAAAAGGCATTTAAAATAATTTTCTACTTTAATTAGTGGCAGGCTTATTTTATGAAGCATCATGTGTTGATATAACCATCCAATCTGGAGTAGTGATTGCCAAGTTTTCAAGCTGACACCTGTGGTGGCCATCATTGGATGTACTAGCAGCACCATTTTCATTTAGGACCAACTAGTCATCATAAGAAATCCTTTAGTGAAAATCCTATGTTGATACAACTATCCACTCTGGACAGGTAGCAGTAACTGGATTTGTAAGATGGGTACCATATATTCTCAAGATAATGGATTTCTGAGAGACACCATTTTACTTGTGGACCAACTAGACCACAGGATTGAACTAGTTTCAAGACTTTCATCCAGGTGATTTAGCAGAAGTTGCAATGACAAATAACTACTGACAAAGGGCTGGACACCAGACGCAGGCCCATCACATAAACCCTTCTGGTCTTTGATCAACAGAGCTAAAACCCGTCTACTGACAAAATTTTAAAATTAAAACTTACTCCTCTTCCATCACTGACTCCTTTGAAGGGGAAGCCCAGACACACAACTGCTGACACTATTTCTACGAGAGAAACCTGTGAGGAGAATAAAGCATTGTGTTTATTTTTTCATCTTAATTAGAAAATACTTGGGGCTTATGAAATTGTTTTAACCTTGAAACTTATGGAAACAAGAAAAACACAAAAAACTTGAGTAGCTCACATATCCTCATGATTTTTATTGCATTTTCCTTCAAACCACCCAAAACCCACATCTTGACCCCTAAGTGACCCAGGGATCATGATACAAAAATATATGAAGCAGCTTCCTTCTATACTGCACTGACAAAGTTTGATCTCAAAATATCTGAAGAGGTCCTAGCAACTGACATTTTTGTATATCTGACCACTGACACTCTCGCAGGGACCCAACGATGACCCCCTCTTGCAGATGGTTACCCCTAGTGCAACATAACCATAACTACTAAATTTCTTGAATTTCCATCCAGTGGTTAACAAGAAGATGTAGCAATGAACAGATGGATGGAAGGTATCACAGTATTCACTATCATGATAACAAGGAAACCATAAAAAAACTCTGTAAAGAATGTTTAGATCAGTCAGCTCTGTAAAAATAAGTTTAGATCAGTCAACTCTGTAAAAAAAAAAGTTTAGATCAATCAACTCTTAAAAAATGTTTAGATCATTCAACTCTGTAAAAATAGTTTAGATCAGTCAACTCTGTAAAAAAAGTTTCGATCAGTCAACTCTGTAAAAAAAGTTTAGATCAGTCAACTATTTTAAAAAAGTTTAGATCAGTCAACTCTGTAAAAAATGTTTAGATCAGTAAACTCCCTAAAATTGGTTAGATCAGTCAACTCTGTAAAAAATGTTTAGGTCAGTCAACTCTGTAAAAAATGTTTAGATCAGTCAACTCTGTGAAAAATGGTTAGATCAGTCAACTCTGTAAAAAATGTTTAGATCAGTTAACTCCGTAAAAATGTTTAGATCAATCAAGTCCGTAAAAATGTCTAGATCAGTCAAGTCCGTAAAAATGTTTAGATCAGTCAAGTCCATAAAAATGTTTAGATCAGTCAACTCTGTAAAAAATGTTTAGATCAGTCAACTCTGTAAAAATGTTTAGATCAGTCAACTCCGTAAAAATGTTTAGATCAGTCAACTCCGTAAAAATGTTTAGATCAGTCAACTCCGTAAAAATGTTTAGATCAGTCAACTCTGTAAAAATGTTTAGATCAGTCAACTCTGTAAAAAATGTTTAGATCAGTCAACTCTGTAAAAATGTTTAGATCAGTCAACTCTGTAAAAATGTTTAGATCAGTCAACTCTGTAAAAATGTTTAGATCAGTCAACTCTGTAAAAATGTTTAGATCAGTCTGTAAAAATGTTTAGATCAGTCAACTCTGTAAAAATGTTTAGATCAGTCAACTATGTAAAAATGTTTAGATCAGTCAACTCCGTAAAAATGTTTAGATCAGTCAACTCTGTAAAAATGTTTAGATCAGTCAACTCCGTAAAAATGTTTAGATCAGTCAACTCTGTAAAAATGTTTAGATCAGTCAACTCTGTAAAAATGTTTAACCTAGATCTTATTCTTATTAGCTTTCTTTACAATGTTACGAATTTCATGAAAATTCTCTCCGACATTATTTTCTGAACTTTTTAAAACATCAATATGCTTTATATGATATCTCATAAACTAAATTTATCCTCTGGGAGTAACAGTCACTCAGGAATCTTAAGTTAACAGCTACTATGTGGATAGCATTGTGGGCATGTTTGGAGAATACATTTGAGTTTTGAAAATCATGCTTTTCCTGTCCTAGCATCATACATGTATGAACACTATTAGGCAAATTGAAAACCTGTTGAGACTGAACCACCACTACACTGTGTTTCAAGACATTTATCTAGCCATAGTTTTGGATAACTTTTGTACAAATATCCTGTCATGAGTAACTGTTCATCATGCAAAGTCTGGTCACTGTTGGACATATGTAATGTAATGTAATGACCATATATAGAATTTATTCATTGTTCAGTTCATAAAACTGTTCTAGGATGTGGGTTGATCTTCATAAAAGATACTGACTATTCATAAGCAGATAAACCTTTTAGAAAGGAATAAAACCAGGTTTTCACTGTGTGAGCTCATATGAACTCCAAAGCGAATACTTTCAGTACAGGGAAACCCCACTATAAGATGCTTTGTTATAAACCCTGACGAGAATACATCCAAAGACAGTAACTCACCCCAACACGCTTTGTTATAAACCCCTGAGAGAATACATCCATATACAATGACCCCTTTGTTACAAATTGGTTATAAACCCCCAAGAGAATACATCCAAATACAGTGACCCCACCCAATAAACTTTGTTATAAACCCCCAAGAGAATACATCCAAATACAGTGAACCCCCATAATACACTTTGTAATAAACCCCCAAGAGAATACATCCAAGTACAGTGATCCCCCCATAATACAATTTGTGAAAAAAAAAACCCAAGAGAATACACTGAAGTACAGTGTCATTGTCTTTTCTTCTGCAATATCTTACGTGACAAGCAACAAGAGCTCCTATGTTCCATCCCACCAGCACAATAGGTCTGTTCTGAAAATGGCCTTTCAGCTGGAAACAAAAAGTCATCATAGTCTTAAAGGCAATTTTGATTATTATTGTTAGCATCTACCAAAACTAAACATAAGGTGAGATATGCCATTCTTTTTTTCTTTACGGCTTCCATTTTTAAGTTTAAACGAGAAGATCGTGAGCATTTTGCCAAATTCAATCTACCCCCACCTCTCCCACATACCTAACCCTATAGTGCTGATGGAGATTGGTCCTCCTGATGAAAGTGAATCTATAATGATATTTTCTGTGGTTCAAAAATTATACTCTGGACCAGGATACAAGCCTAAGAATTACCTTTTTCAGTGCCATGACCTTGATCATGAGGCTTGGTGTGTGGTAATGTATGCATCAAATCATCTACATTAATGATAGTAAGTCTTGTGACACTACAAGTCTTGAGATATATTTAATTATTTTCAAAAATAATTTTTTATGACCTATAAAAGTTGGGACAGAATATTAAAGAAATTTTTTCATGTACTATAAATCTTTTCTCCTAACACATCTTTTTTCTGTACTGATTGCTTGATGTATTTTATTGAACATAAAAGACTTAAGGGTCTATCATTATTAATTATCAGATAAAATGTTATAAATTAATCAAATCTGTTTGAAAATTTTTTAAAAAATATTTTAATTTTCCTGTTTTCTTATCATTTCGAATCTATTTCAACTAAATATAATTTCTTCAGACAATGAAAACCATTGCACATTCACACAATATTGTATCTTTATTAACAGTAAATTCTACTTTTGCTGTAGCTTACTATTGTCAGTTTATGCATTATTGCATTAAAATTGTCAAAAGTCCACCGCTATGGATCACTGCCGTATCACCTCTGTCTGCGTGGGTTTGAGTCTTGGGCTCAGCCAATGTGGGTGCATGAGAAAGCTTGCCAGTAGCTTCTCGTGGGTCAGTGATTCTTTCCGGGGTTTTCCTGGGTTCTTCCTCCACCATTTATACTGGCTGCCAAGTATAGCCTATCTTGTGCTGAAAAACGGCATTACACCCTACAACAACAACAACAACAACAACAACAACAACAACAACAATTGTCAAAAGTCACCAGTAATTACATTTTCAGACTCATTATCTCATTAAAATGTAGTATCATTATTAACACAATGACAACAGTATTTGGTTAATCACTCACATTTAGATTGATCTTTTCTACATCATGGCATCACTGCATGCATGTACATTGAAGATTTTAATCTGCACTGAATGAATTACATCTCTTGATTTCAAATCATAAACACCACTGCACTAACCTTCAATAATGTCTCAAAATACTTTAAGATGCCTCAGAAATAATGCTTTGAAAATAATCACAATAATATGTAGACAACGGTGGTTTGCTTTTGATGTAAGCAACCTTTAAATAAGTACATGCTGACTCAGCTACAGCAGTCATGCTAATATTATGTAGCAAAAGGACGCAAAAGGATTAATGTTGTAGAACAAAGGGGTACTGGCATTGCCTTTGGACAAAATTCCCTCTTTACCCAAGCCAGTCTCAGGGTTTAAACTATTAACTGGCCTGGATATCTGTCAAAAAACAAAAGACAAATCCACCAATTATAATCAAAACGAGCCGTTGCCAAAGCGACCAGAATACCAAAATCAAAAATGGAATGAAAACATAATCAAAAATGGGGTCTATGGTGATCTAGTCTGTCTATATTCTAAATTATGAAATATATTATTGTCATTCTTTAATTAATATATGTCAGTTATGTGAATATATGCTGGTTATGTGCCTGTGTATTTATAAATATGCATTAACCACGTGTCTTTCATACAGATTATATCACTTTGTAGGATCACTTATAACAGTGAAAAATAGTAAATCTTGAGCACATGAAACAAAGTAAATAAAAAAAGCAATGGATGTATATCTAAAATGTGATCTATAAGAATGAGATTTGATGGAGAAAAAAAAAAGAAAAAAAAGACAAATAACAAAACAAATAAAACAAAATCTGCATCAAACACTTTTAGGAATAAACAAGCATATAAGTGACACTAAGCACGATATACAGTCTGCAAGTACTGTACATTATAAAACATGTCTCCTGGTAAAGTCTAAGCAGTCTGTGAACTATGATGACTTTATTTACCTTTATTTTATTTCATGTCAGAGAAATCAGAAAATATATACATGCAAAATAAATAATATAAAAACAAAATAAATAATATAAAAACAATCATAGTAGTTTAGAACAGTTTATTTACATGGTAACTGAACAAGAGCTGGTCACTGCTGTTTAATGTATGGGGATCTTGCCCACTTTGTCTTGATGGTTTTGTGTGTTGGGAAACCACAAATGCTATACATGATATTGGCATATCACAAATGCTATACATGATATTGGCGTATCACAAAAGCTATACATGCTATTGGCATAACACAAATGCTATACATGATATTGGCATATCACAAAGTCACTTAGACTGTCTCAAGATCAATGTCACACCAGCAAAGGAAAATGTAATTCCATGACCTGTATCCTTGTCTAGAATACAAGTTTTGAAGCACTGAAGATATCTGAATAAAACTTTGCTCAAATGTACACCTTGCCCAATATTCTTGTCATTATATAATAGTCATGTCTCCTTATTATCATTATATAATAGTCATATCTCCATATTCTTATCATTATATAACAATCATATCTCCATATTCTTATCATTATATAATAGCCATGTCTCCATATTCTTATCATTATATAACAGTCATATCTCCATATTCTTATCATTATATAATAGTCATATCTCCATTTTCTTATCATTATATAATAGTCATATTTCCATATTCTTATCATTATATAATAGTCATACCTCCATATTCTTATCATTATATAATAGTCATATCTCCATATTCTTATCATTATATAACAGTCATACCTCCATATTCTTATCATTATATAATAGTCATATTTCCATATTCTTATCATTATATAATAGTCATATCTCCATATTCTTATCATTATATAATAGTCATATCTCCATTTTCTTATCATTATATAATATTCATATTTCCATATTCTTATCATTATATAATAGTCATACCTCCATATTCTTATCATTATATAATAGTCATATCTCCATATTCTTATCATTATATAACAGTCATACCTCCATATTCTTATCATTATATAATAGTCATATTTCCATATTCTTATCATTATATAATAGTCATATCCCCATATTCTTATCATTATATAACAATCATACCTCCATATTCATATCATTATATAATAGGCATATCTCCATTTTTTTAATCATAATATAATAGTCTTGTACCCGTATTCTTGTCATTATATAATTGTCTTTTAGCTATATTATCATTATATAATAGTCATATCTCCATATTCTTATCATTGTATATAAGCCATGTCTCCATATTCTTATCATTATATAAGTCTTGTCCCTATATTATCATCATATAATAGTCATGCCTCCATATTCTTATCATAATATAACAATCTTGTCCCAATATTCTTATCGTTATATAATTGTCTTGTAGCTATATTATCATTATATAATAGTCATATCTCCATATTCTTATTGTATATAAGTCATGTCTCCATATTCTTATTATATAACAATCCTGTCCCAATATTCTTATCATTATATAATTGTCTTGTACCTACATTATCATTATCTAATAGTCATGTCTCCATATTCTTATCATTATCTAATAGTCATGTCTCCATATTTTTATCATTATCTAACAGTCATGTCTCCATGTTCTTATTATTATCTAATAGTCATATCTCTATGTTCTTATTATTATATAAGTCTTGTCCCTATATGCTAATCATTATATAATAAACTTGTCTCCATATTTTAATTATTATAGAATAAATTGTCTGGAGATAACTTTTTCAGGATGATGCTCTAGAGAAAGCTCAAAGTTAGAAAACTTTGGTATTCCAAAATTTCTTATAAAAAAATCATAAAACTGTCTGTATTTTCTTTACTTTCTATTCAATACTTTTATGCAAAATTTTTATCACTGATTCATTAGAAATATCATAATTAGGATTTTGAGCTCAAAATGTTTAGGTAATAATAATAATAATAATTTATTGGGATAGAATCAGAAAATAACAATTAGTAATAAAATAATACATGTAAGAATTAAATAACATTGACAAAGCATATTTATATAAGCATAATAAACAATTGTAATACAGACATACATACATACATATAATACATATATGTATACATACCTTTAAAATAAAGTGATGCACCAAGGATGACCCATAACAGTTTACTAAACTTTTTTCCAATGGGGTCCTGATAGGTCAATATTTTGGGCAGGGTATATTTTCCAAACAAAAATTATATATTTGATTAAGTTAACAGATTAAAATTAAGTGTCACAAATTTTAAAATTTGATTTCTAAGACAAAAAAAATTATCACTAAAATACAATTCATTAAAGCATGTTTTCATATAACTGGGTAATAGGTTCCAGTCATTTACAGCATTATAAAGTCGTTGATGCTAAGCTACTAACACGTGGTGTAACATAATTATATTTACTGTTATTCGTGAAAACAGTGACCAAATTTTTTCCAAATCTCTGGCTCATATAAGATGAACATTTCTTATAAAAAAAATTGATGAGTATGATTGGGCTCAACTGTTTTACTCTAACCACTTTCAGCACTCCCACACATGAAGAACTGAACAGTCCAAATTACACTGTATTAGAGCTGAACATAATGGTTTTTTGTTGTAGTTTTCATTGATAAACATTATCGAGGGCAGTGACACTTAGAACAGAGCTTTTAAGAATGGCTGTCATACATCCTTGTAACTATCACCAAAATAATCAAGACCCCCAAAAAAGTCTTCAAACAATAATAAACAAAAAGCTAGTCAAGACCTGCCATGTTGAGTGTGTTGGCAAAATCGACATTGTATACATCATACTGTATTAACATATGAAGGGACTCTCTGACCAACTGTCCTGAGGAAACTTTAACACTGAGTGGCAAATTGGTGTTATATACAAACTATATTAACATATGAAGTGACTCTATACAGGTCAATCATTCTCGGGAAACTTTAATATTGAGTTTCATCTTAGGTGTGGACAGACCTATGAACATATGATATATGGATGGATGGACATTTACACAAATAAAAAAAGTGATCACTAAGCCAAGCTTATGCCAAGGTGGGCTTGACAATAATGATATAACAATCACTGAAATAATAAAGCATCTAACAATTAATCCACATACCTCCACAACCTTGGTTCGTACAGCCCCAATCATGTGTTCCAGACACTGGGCTATACTAACCCCACTTCCCCCATTGACTGTGTGCATGGTGACTGGGATCACCTTCCCTAGATTGGACAGCTGGCCATTCCAAAATCTCATACGGCGGGAAAAAGTGCTACTGTTTACAGTGGGTCCACTGGGGGCAACAAGAAGAAGGGGATTGCCAGGCAATTTTCTCTAAAAAAAAGTATAATATTGTAAGTAGTTAATCAATTTAAAAGCAAGGATGGTAAGGGAATCGAAGTATTGCAGTATTTCTGATTAAAAATCCACATATACCGACTCAAAGAAGAAAAACCCATCATTTGAGTAAACATATTTCTTCAACCACAATTTTTAGTAAAAACAGTTCTATGCAGGCATGACCAACTTACCTCAAACAATGAAAATTGCAAGCACCTAGGAGTTCTGAAAGTGTTCAGAAAGACTTGCAAATAAAAATAAATTCTGAATGCCATAAATATTCATTGAAGTGCAAGAGATATTAAAAATGGGTGCTCTGCAAAGGGCCCCACTTGCTACAATGTCTCAAATCAGGGCCCTAAACAAAGGCACATGTATGTTGTGGAAACAAATGTGTGTATCCAAAAATATGTCAATAAAATGATGATGGCAATTGTACTCATGCAAAGCTTCAACAGTTTTAAGTGTGATGAAAACTTCACTTTAAATCATCGGCAATTTTGGTGCCATAACAAAAGTTAGATCAATGGACAATCATTTTACTAACAAGAAATAAATCCATAAAGGAAAAGTGTAATCTAGGCGAAATTGTCCACACCAAATTGCATCAGAACATTCTGAATGGCTGTTGAACACGAGCTGAAATACGAACTGGCCTGCCAGCCAGAGACCTGTAAGTTTAACTTCCAGCCAGCAGTGAATCTGCTGTGCCAGTTCATTTTCTGATTACAGCCTTCAATTACCAAGTTTGATCAAAACTGGATAAAAAATAGTCTTGAGAGTAGTAACAGGGTCAGTCAATCACAGTGTATGATCATCTCATTAATATGCATGGATTCAACACATTATCAAGATCTGAGTTAACACACATAACACAATGCAAAAGGTTGATCTAATGATAATGCTGATGAAAATTCTTTTATATCAGATCATTTACCTTTGAAAAATTTTGTCAAAAGAACATTTTATATCTAACCTGACTTTATTTTGATGAAATGTAGTTCTTTGTAAAACTAACTTCATTTATGTAATACCTACATGTCACTATTGCCTTGTTTACCTCTTCCAAGATGAGTCCCCTTGTTGAAGCTGATAATTCCAACCTCCCATAAGAGAGAACACTGTAGGAGTCTAGAACAGAGAGAACCCAGAACCTGTTGTCAAAAGGGGTACCTACCAGTTTTTGTTGAGACAGTGTGTTGATGACAGGGTCCCAGGGCCTCTTGAGCAGGTTAGTGAGAGCCTCAGTTGAGGCCGCTGGGGACTTTATGTTGCTACTTCCTACAGCTATCATCTTGTCTACCAGTGATGGAGCCTACAAAAATACAAAAAGAGAGAATGAGATGTGATAAGGCATATATTCAATAGATATGGTTGTAAAATTCATAAATCTACTGTGGATAAACTGATACTGAAAACTGTTTAAGTACTTATAAATGTAAGTCAATGAAAAGTAATTGGCTCACTAGTAGTGTGTGTTGTGTGTTGGATTTTTAACATAGCTTTAACAATTTTTCAGTCATATCGCTACGATGTCTGCAGTGTGGCAGTTTATAGTGCTGTCTAGCACTGGGGCATCATGCCGCAGACATGTAGTGTGATGTCCCACCCAGACACATTATCCTGACACCAGGCCGACCAGTCCTAACACTAGCCTCTTAATGCTGAGCGCCAAGCGAGGCATCTGTTAGTACCATTTTTTTAAGTCTTTGGTATGACTCGGCCGGGGATCGAACCCACGACTTCCCGCATCCGAGGCGGATGCTCTAACCACTAGGCCACCGGAGCGGTCTGGCTCACTAGTCAAATACATTTAGTATAAACATATTCACAAAAAGTTTATGGTTAGTATAATGTCTATATATTTAATGAAGCATAAAATAAAAAGTGGTATAACAAATTATGGATAAAGAAATTTTGTGAATAATGAAAGGTTCATAATAACTGGTGTGTGTGACATGGATTTTTAACATTGCTTTAAAAATGTTTCAGTCATATCGCTATGATGTCTGCAGTGTCACAGTTTATGGTGATGTCTAGCACTGGAGCATCATGTCGCAGACATGTAGCATCAAGTTCCACCCATTCACATTATCCTGACACCAGGCCAATCAGCCATAACACTAACCTCTTGATGCTGAGAGCCAAGTGAGGCAGCTGCTAGTACCATTTTTATGTCTTTGGTATGACTCAGCCAGGGTTCAAACCCGCGACCTCCCACATCCCAGATGCTCTAACCACTAGGCCACTGCAGCATCAAGGATGAACTAATTTTGCCCATCTGAATGGACATAATACATCTACAGCAGTCCCCCTCTTGAACAGCCCCCCTGACCAGCGGCCACCTGTTTCTTACGGTTAGAATCACTTGGCACCGACTATCTGAATTCAAAAGTACCCCTCAAGAACGGCCACCCCTCTAACGTGACCAGCAGCCAGAATATTAGTAAAAAAGTGTAAAATGTTCCCCTTACAAGCAGCCACTTTTTATTTCAAATGTATCCAGAACCAATAATTAATTCATATCGTGATGTAAGGTATGTAATCAGATTATCTATATTGTCGATACATGTCTCCCAATGTCAAGTTTCCATTACTGAAAGAAGTGCTTACTAAAGTACATGTAACACTAAGATTAATATTATATCATTGTCTATAAAAGCCGACGTTGACAGGTAATGGGCTCAACAATGTTATGATAGAGTTTTGGGCTTCACACATCTATCAAGTTCTTCTCTTTGATGATTACAACCAGACATAATTGTCAGGATCATAATGGGGTCAGCATAGGCTAAAATTAGATTGTGTGCATTAGCACACACACAAAGGAATTAACCTTGAACAAAACAGGGTACCAGACAAAGACCGAAAAATCATGTGACAACACATTTATCGCTTCCGTTATGATGAAGGCATTTCGTCCACTCTACAAAAGTTTCGTCTGCATAATTAAACCGCATACAGTTAGCAACATCTGAATAAATCATTACCAAACATTAACATGTCATCACATAAACAGAGACATATTATTTTAGAAGAAAGTTGGTTATTCCACTCGACATCAGGTGAGGTGGGGAGGGGGGACTTGCCAAACAATTTTATGTAGAAAAGACTCGAATAAAACAATTTTTTGTTGAAAAGACTCGAATAAACAATGTCATAACTGATAAGGAGGCTATTCAGCATGGTTTTGAATGGTTTTGCAATGTGCATGACAACAACACCCACTCACATATCATGTTTATGCCAAGACAAAGAACTATTAATGTATATTCAGTTGAAATAAGTCTATTATTATAACAAGAAGAACCTTTTAATAATTAATGTTACTTTTAAATGAAGATATTAAATGAAGATATTAAATGCTTTGAAGAATGTAGCTTTCTTACTACGTACATTACATATACTTCTCACAAAAAATTTAGTCCCCCTCTGGAAAGACCACCCGTCTTGTAAGGCCACTTTCCCAGTGCAGAAGGGGTGGCCATATAAGAGGGCGGCCACTGTATTCACTTGACTTTGACTTCATTATCAAACTGTGACTGAATAGTTAGCAGATGAAAGAACGTCAAACCACTGTGATCCTAAAATCTTTAGAAATGAAAATACTTAGCTTTCTAGCAAGTGACACACTAGAGTAATTTTGTGGATACCGAGAGGTTCATTATACTTGTTTTACTATGGATAAACTAATTTTGTAGATACTGAGGTTTATCATAATTGTTTTACTATGGATAAAGTAAGATACTGAGAGGTTCATTATAACTATTTTACAATGAATAAAGTAATTTTGTGGATACTGAGGGTCATCATAATTGTTTTACTATGGATAAAGTAATTTTGTGGATACTGAGGTTCATTATAATTGTTTTACTATGGATAAAGAAATTTTGTGGATACTGAGGTTTATCATAATTGTTTTACTATGGATAAAGTAAGATAGAGAGGTTCATTATAACTGTTTTACAATGGATAAAGTAATTTTGTGGATACTGAGGTTCATCATAATTGTTTTACTATGGATAAAGTAAGATACCAAGAGGTTCATTATAACTGTTTTACAAGGATAAAGTAATTTTGTGGATATGAGGTTCATCATAATTTTTTTACTATGGATAAAGTAATTTTGTAGATAATAAAAGTTTCATTATACAGTAAAAACTGTTATGAGCAACCTCTGCTATGAGCAACCACCTGTCATTTCTGACCCCAATCATAATGCATGGATCGATTTTATTATATAAAGGATCTATAGTCAGCAACCACCTGCTGAACGCGACCAGTGAACGCGATGTCTTGGCAAAATGTTCATTTTGACACTGCTATGAATGACTGCATCTTCAAAAACAAAGATCAACTCCAACAACCTTTATTTAATCCCTGTACCAACAACTGCTCATACCGTTCTAAGAAAAACCCCAAAAGACTGGATACCAATATCTGAAATTTTGTAGGTATGCTTATAGAGTTTTATAGTTTCTGTTGTAAACCAGACTAAAGTACATACAGATTATTCCCTAGTCTGGTTCCCTGCTTCGTATGCTCCATGCATTGTTCTCCACTATTCGTATAGAGGAGAGCAATGCAGGGAGCATACAAATCAGGGAACCAGACTAACTATTCCTGCACTTAGCCTCCTTATCATAGATCATATGCATGAGTAGGACCCAGCATCCCTATGAACGACCATATCACGAGAACATGGACACCACTGACCTATATGTAATCAATTGTTACAATTACCGCTTGATTATTAACGTTTGTTCTATCAAAAACAAACATAAAAAGAATTATAAAAAAGAGAAGGATTGTGGCTACAGTCCGTAAACCAGGCTAATGTACATGTCACAAGTTGCCATTGTGGTGCCGAAATTGATGTAGTAGTCACGTATATTGTTTGTCTTTAGAGTTCATCTGTATTGCTGAGGGTTGAATAAGGTCACTGTCTATTAAACCAGCCAGAGAGAATTGTTTGCACGATTCGATTGATTGTGTTCAAGACTTGTGATGTTTCTTGTTTTTTGTTGACTTTTGTCTGTGAGTAAATGGTTCTGTTTCTGGATGAGATAATTATTTCTTTTCATTTCATTAATTGTTAGATATGCAATGCACATGTATAGATTTTTCATGTTTTCCCAAAGAACAGTCAAAACTGTCTTTATGTTCAACATTACAACTGAGCACTAATAATGTGAACACCTAGAACCTTAATAACAATGGACGAACCTCCAACTAAAAAGAGACAAATTTTAAGGCTGGAGAAAATAATTATTGTAACTGAAAGAAATGAAAAAGAGTAGACCACTCGCAAAAGAGCAGCATAAACGTTGGTAAAACAAATTTTGGATGTTATAAAGGAAAGGAGTACATCAGAAACAATTTCATATCCTAAAATATGTGATCTTCAAATGCAAATGTGATTTCATGTTTAATAATAAATTATATCTTTACTGCTATATTATTTTGTTTTTAGATGAATGCATACAATATTTTAGCAAGAACTATAATAAAGAATAGAATATATGTACAGTGATCGTGGTTATTTTTCTTTAATTTGTTCTGAAACTGGACCCTGGAAACTGGTCTTTTTGTACAAACCTGATATGAGAGACCATCTGTCTTGAGACCGCTTTATGTTGGCAGAAGGGCAGGTCTTTCATAACAGGTTTTACTATAATTGTTTTACTATGGATAAAGTAATTTTGTGGATACTGAGGTTCATTATAATTGTTTTACTATGGATAAGTAATTTTGTGGATCCTGAGAGGTTCTTATGATTGTTTTACTATGGATAATGTAATTTTGTGGATATTGAGGTTCACTATAATTGTTTTCCTATGGATAAAGTAATTTTGTGGATACTGAGAGGTTCTTATAATTGTTTTTGAGGATATTGAGGTTCATTATAATTGTTTTACTATGAATAAAGTAATTTTGTGGATACTGAGAGGTTCATCATAATTGTTTTACAATGGATAAAGTAATTTTGTGGTTACTGAGAGGTTCATCATAATTGTTTTACTGTACAATATATACTTATGTATGAATCAGACCCAACTTCATAGATCCAGATCTGCCACTTCATAATTAGCCACATGCTCTGGGTCTATGTAACTGGTTAGGATTAATAGGTCAAACAAAACAAGAGACTCTAATCTGCCAGCACATTATGCCTTATGAGAGCTGAATAAGCACGCATTGTAGGTCTATTGTTTTTCCATAAATTGGTAGGGCATATTAACTGATCTATAAATTTGGGTGACAAACTTTTCTAGATCACTGCATTGTCCGATTGGCACCAGTTTTATTCAGGACCAACCAGACACTGTAAGAAGTCTTTAAGTGAAAACCCTGTGTTGATATGACCATCGAATGAAAAGTAGTGATATAAAAATTTTAAGATGCCCACTGTGGTAGCCATACTGGACATAAGATTGGCACCACTGATATCATATGAAGTCTTTAAGTGAAAACCACATGCTGATATATCCATCCGTTCAGTAGTAGTGATAAAAAAAATTTCAAAATAGCTGCCCTGATGGCCATATTAAACATAGGACGGCTCCATTTTCATTTAGGACCAACTAGACATTATAAGAAGTCTTTCAGTGAAAACTAAATGTTGACATGACCATCCACTCTGGAGGAGTAACAATAACAATATTTTCAATATGGCCATTATGGTGGCCAAACTGGATGTCCAAGCATCATCATTTTCATTCAGCACGAAGTAAACCAAGGGAAGAATGTGTGTTTAATGTTTCAAGACAGTCCTCCAAATGGTTTAGGAGTAGCAATAACAAATTTGTGCTAATGAATGGATGGATGATGAATAACGGATGATCCCATAAGCTCTTCTGCCCACAGATGAAAACAGCTATAAACTGAGTTGATCAGATAATCCCATAAAAGGAACATCTGATATATAATCTACTGTAAAGGAGATATAAAACTGACTGAGAAAGGGTAATAACTATGTTAAAATTAGGCCTGAAAAGACAAAACTTTTAAAAGGCACAACAACACACATTAGTAATAAATCTACCAATTGGCATCCAATTAAATGTTTGGGTTGCAGGCCTTCAGTGGTTACAAGAAATGTGAATGGATGAACAGGTAGAGAGATGTAATGACAGATATGTGGAAAAGGTGATAATTATAGGGTTGCACAAACAGTACATTAACTAAATATGTTGCAGAAGTAGTTACAATTCCAGTAAGCATCAATTCAGTTCTAAATCCTAATGGTCATGAGTCAGAGAGTCATATGAAACTGATACTCAAAAGTTCCCATCAATAGGTCATCTATTAAGACTCATGTTATGTCTCAAATTTACGTGTGGTACACATCTTTAAACTTAAGATGCCTAGTGATGTTTATTTGTCAAAATGCAACAGAACTGCACAGAATCATATATCTCCATGCCAAATTTACACCTAAAGCAGGAGATTAAGAAAACATTTCTGGTGAGACCAATTATTGGATCACTGTGGTAGAGATAACTGCATTTAATCACTAATGTAATAGCACATGTAAATAAAAAGTTCCTTTGAAAGTATAGTGAATTCTGAATACTGATATATGCCAAAAATTTCAAGAAAATTAGATTCAAAATTTTGTATTTAAAACCTTTTTTAAATCTGCATATGAAACAAAGCACTGTGGCAGTCATCAAGGTGTTGAGCTGCTCAACAAGTCAGGTTATAAGCTTTCAGCCAAGATGTGATTATGTAACACTCACATCTAATGAGCAATAGTTCATTATAATATGTTCACATCTGACTGACAGGTGGGCACAATTCTCAATCCATTAAAGCATAAGACTGCTAAAGATGTATTACACACCAACCCCACTTTGAATAGTCCTCTTTATGTAGGCACTAGTAGGGGCATCGTTGACTCTAAAGATTACTGACAAGAGGTATGAATGACCTTGGCCTTTGACCCCCAAAATCAATAGTTTTCTTTCATATCCAAAATGCAAACAATCCCAAGTTTGGTCAAGGAACATCAGTTTTTTTGCAGAAACTGTTTTCCTTTGCATCACAATGATCTCGAGTTTTCACCCACACCACAACTGCATAAAAGAAGCCTCAAACTAACCTTAAATTTAAGGCCTCTACAAAATTTGGTCAAGGTACACGGTCTAGAATTAAAGTCATCATATAATAACCATTTTTAAACTTTCAGTCAAAGACCTTGACATTTGACTGTTGGACTCCAAAATCATTAGACATTTATCTTACCCTCAGAGTAAGCAATCAACTAACTCTGATGATAGTAGATGATCAAGAATTGAAATCTGTGTATAACTTGTCCATTTTTTTCTGCAACATTGAGATTGATCTTCAACTGTTTGACTCCAATCTCAATAGGTTTCTTCTTTACAGCAAGTGCAGGCTATCCTCAAAGGTTAATCCAGG
The DNA here is from genome assembly GCA_016617855.1 of Megalonaias nervosa. Taxonomy (NCBI): domain Eukaryota; kingdom Metazoa; phylum Mollusca; class Bivalvia; order Unionida; family Unionidae; genus Megalonaias; species Megalonaias nervosa. The sequence goes on along the minus strand of JAECUM010014135.1, from coordinate 47,688 downwards.
TCAGTGTTGTAGAACTAATGTTATTATGCACAAAACCATTTTCTACTTTCAATCCATGACCTTGATCTTTGATCATTTGACCATAAAATTAACAGGCGTCTCCTTTATCATACATGCAGGCCATCTGCAAAATTTGGTTCAGGTCTGTGATGTAGAACTAATGTTATTATGCAGAAACCTTTCGGCTGCAGTGAGCTTGATCTTGAATCCCAAAATGAATATGTTTCTTACTTATTTCAAATGCAAGCCATTCACACAATTTTTATCAAGGTATTTGATATACAAGTCAAGTTATTCTGTGGAAAGTATTCCTTCTTTCTGACCATGTAGTCCTGACCTTTGACCTACTGAGCCTGAACAAGGTTCTTCCATGCCGAAAATGCAAGCTACTTAATGAAGTTTTGATAATGGTAGCTCATAGAGAACTCAAATTACTGTATAGAAATGAAAGAGAAACACATGAATTGAGGGACAATGCTATAACATGATACACTCCATGTTATGCCAGTATAAAAAGCCTAGTTGGGATGCAGGTATGTGATCAGGCCTTATGGCCATTCAACTATTTTGAGAACCGTCTCAAACTCAGTCTTAAAATCCAGAGTGAGACCCCAATTTTAGAGTTAAATATTTTCTACCAAATTTACAAGAAAATATAGGGAATTTATTTAAGTTGGCAAAATAATGAGAATTATATATACTGGATGGTTATCCTATTGTTGTTTTTTTTATCTTTGCATTTTGTTACATATATGTAATTAAATTGCTTGTGTGTTAGTTTTAAAATTCTTTTTTTATTCTGATTTTGTTTCATTACATTTTATTGTAATGATTATTTTCACAGGATTCAATATTTTTTTCAGTAGATTTAGTTTGTATAGAACGCAAAAGGTGTTACATTAGCACTATTTTTAGCTCACTTTGGTTCATAGATTTTGTAAACATCGAGTGATAACGATTGGCTATTTCCAAGGTCATTTCGGCTCGCATGTTAGCTGCACTGTAAACAGTCTTTCTTTTTTTATATATTTTCATTGTGAGAATTTGGTTCTTAGATAGGGCTATTCTAGCTATGTGACAATTGGCATTTGTTTTATTGCGCTGTTCGATGTTAAAAGACCACGTGACCCATCATGCGAGACTGAAATGATGTTTTAGTTGGGTTTAATGCTAATTCTTAGTGAAATTTTATCAGTCGTATTCTTGACACCTTGAGGGTACAAGGTGTTTTATATTGTTGATGCTGGCTTGTTCTGAAGTTTGTTCTATTTTGGATTTAATAATTTATTCTCTAGAAAACTAAACAAGTGCTTCATATTTATAACAGTTCTGGGAGAAAGAAATTCAGTGGAAATTTATTCTGGAGTTTAACGGAAACATTATAAACTGTGATTCAATCGAGGATCTGTTACCATCAGGACAGACATCATCTGACGTCATCGCCTCCATATTGGAATTTCATCGAGATTCAAACCTGGATTCTATTAGAACTGTTTAGAGACAGGACTTATATTATTCAATCTTAGGATTAAATTTTGGATTATATTCGCAAACCGTAAGTCTTATTTCCAATTTATACATTGTTTTCTAGGGAAATAAATTATTTTGTTAAAATATACAAAGCTTGTTGGCTTCACTCTTTTCTCTTGTTATTTTTGTACGAGCCTACACATAACAAGAGAAAATTGGGAGCTCGTCCGGGATATTTGCATTTGGCTAAAATATTTCAGAAAATTGTTTTCTGAAATTTAAATTCCCCTAGTTTTCAAATCCCAAGTACTATTTTAAATTTTGTTTGAAATCTTTAGTGAAAACAACAGGCTTTCATTCACAATGTCATTAAAAGTGGAAACTTTTCTTTCTACTCCAACTCAGGAGCAGTTGGACAGTCTGAAAAAAGATGAGTTGCTTGAACTTGCCAGAAAGTACGATCTTTCTGAAGCAAAATCTTCCTTAATGAAAGAAGAAATTAAAAATATTTTGATTCAATATTTGGTAGAGAAGAACGTTATTGAAAAAAGTGTTTTGGCTTCAGTCAGTAAGTCTATATCAGACTCTGACTTAAAAGTAATGGAATTAAAAATGAAATATATGATGGAATTGGAGTTAAGGAAGCTCGAGCTTCAGAAAGAAGAAAGAGAGAAAGAGAAACAATTGCAGTTGCAATTTGAAGAGAAGCAATTGCAATTACAATTTGAGGAGAAGGAGAGAGAGAGAGAGACAGGAGAGGGAGAAAGATAAACAATTACAATTTGAGAGGAGAGAGAGAGAGACAGGAGAGTGAGAAAGATAAACAGTTACAATTTGAAAAAGAGAAGGATGAAAGGAAATTTCAAATTAAAATGAAAGAATTTGAGCTGGCAAGTGAAAAGCATATTTCCACTTCACATACAAATTCAGGTTTTGACATTACAAGAATTATCAGGTTAGTGCCCCCTTTTAGAGAAAAGGAAGTAGACAAATATTTTCCTTGTTTTGAAAAAGTTGCGGAAAATTTGTAGGCCAAGGGATTATTGGACTCAGTTACTACAATGTGTACTAATTGGTAAAGCTAGTGATATTTACCATTCAATGTCAGTACAACAAAGCTCTGACTATGATTTGGTTAAGGAATGCATTTTAAAGAGTTATGCGTTAGTCCCTGAGGCTTATCGGCAAAAATTCAGGAACTATAGAAAAGAAGCTGGACAAACTTATGTCGAATTTGCAAGAGAAAAAGAACAGTTATTTGAGAGATGGTGCTTAGCCTAGAAAGTTGAACATCATTATGAAAATATCAAACAACCTGTGTTACTTGAAGAGTTCAAGAACTGTGTCCCTAATGACATTAAGAATCATCTTCAAGAGCATGAGACTGAAACCTTGGAAAATGCTGCTCTTGCTGCTGACAAGTATTCCTTAACTCATAAAGTTCCTGTTGTTAGCAAATCTTTCACTCAGCAGTCTACTGGTAGAAAGGTATTTCAGCCTAATACGACTCCTTCTAAAACTCAATCTGGCACATCTTCTAAAAATCAAGCTTCTGATAAACTTGATTCAAAATCCTTGTCTATTCCTATGTGTACCTATTTGCAAGAAAAAAGGACACATTATTTCTGATTGCTACAAACTGAAATATAGGCATCAGAATCAAGATGGACCTATCCCAAATGCTCTTATTTCTAAGAGGTCAAGGTCATGGTCATGTATTGAAAGCAATACATTTGTTGGGTCTAATAAACCCCAGTCTGATTTTATTATGGAGAATTATGAACCATTCATGTCGAAGGTTCTATATCACTCTTGGGTGATTTGGCCAATCCTATCCCTATTAAAATTTTAAGGGATACAGGAGCTTCTCAGAGTCTTTTATTATCAGGTACTTTGCCTTTATCTGAGAAGTCCTGTTCTAATGAGAGTGTTCTCATTCAGGGAGTGTGGCTTTGTTAATGTTCCTCTCCATTGTGTAAATTTGTCATCAGACTTAGCTTCAGGACCTGTGACAGTTGGTATAGTGCATTCATTTTTTGTTGCTAGGCAATGACCTTGCTGGAGACAAGGTTGTGGTTAATCCACTTGTAACTGATAAGCCTTCTTTGTATCAGAAAGTTGATCCAATTGAAAAAGAATACCCTGAGTTATACCCAGCTTGTGCAGTTACCAGAGCTATGACAAAGAAAGCTCTTAAGAATGATTTTGATAAGGAAAACATTCCTTTAGCTGACACATGTATTGGTCAGGCTCTTGATAAGGTCACTTTCACTCCTAATTTGGATCAATCAAAAGGTATTTATCACAGTGATCCTCTTTTAAATACCCATTCTCTTTTATCTAATCAGGGTGATAAACAACAATCACTTGTAGTCGAACAGGAAAAAGATCCTGAGATGTCCTATTTGTTTCAGAGGGCCATTAGTGAAACTGAAGCCACTGAAGTACCTGTCTGTTATTTCATTAAAAATGGAATTCTTATGAGAAAATGGAGACCTCCTGATGTACCTGCTAATGACGAGTGGTCAGTGAACTATCAGATTGTAGTTCCAAAGTCTTACAGACAGGAAATACTTAGTTTGGCCCATGAAACTCCTCTGGCTGGTCATTTAGGGATAAATAAAACTTATCACAAGATCTTGACTCACTTTTATTGGCCAAAAATCAAAAGTGATGCTTGTAAATTTTGTAGATCTTGTTATACTTGTCAAATGGTAGGAAAACCCAATCAGATGATACCTAAGGCTCATCTGCAACCTATTCCTGCATTTGACAAACCATTTAGCAGAATTATGGTAGATTGTGTTGGTCCCTTACCTAAGACCAAGTCAGGCAACCAATATTTGTTGACCATTACGTATGCGTTAACTAGGTTCCCAGAGGCAATTCCTTTAAGGAATACTATAGTAAAAGCTTTGATAAAGTTTTTTACTCAATTTGGCCTTCCCAAATCTGTCCAATCAGGTCAAAGGTCAAATTTCATGTCTGGAATTTTCCAGCTTGTTATGCTTGAATTTGGCACTCAGCAATTCAAGTTGAAAGTGAAACTATGGTTTCACAGAACTTTACTTGCGAGAACATTTGAGTGCTGTAACAGAGTTCATTCTCTCTTGCTCATTCTTCAAAATTTTCTTCAAATTAGATTTTACGGCCCTTACAAAGTAAAGAAGAAAATGAATGAGTTAAATTATAATAATAGTACTCTGATCTAAATAAATTAATGGAGTTCTAGTATATTAAAAGAGATAGCCAAGTAAATCATGCAATTAATTTAGTTGTACCTGTCCGACAAACTGAGGATTTAAGTGAAGAAATTCAATTGGACTCTGTTGATCTTGGTGCAACAAATCTTCAGAATTCGGAAATTATGAAAAATCTGGACCAGAAACTTTTACATGTACAACAACAAGAAAGGAATGAACTTAAACAGTTATTATTTGAATATGAGCACTAGTTTCCGGATATTCCTACGAGGACAAACAAAATTTTTCATGACGCTGAAATTGTAGATTCAAAACCTGTGAAACAACACCCATACAGGATGAACCTTCTCAAACAGAAATACTTGAAAAAGGAAATTCAGTATTTGCTGGAGAACGATTTCATAGAGCCCAGTAAAAGTGATTGGAGTTCACCATGTATATTTGTTCCGAAACCAGATAAAACTTTCCGTATGTGCACTGATTACAGGAAGGTGAACAGTGTGACAAAAACAGATTAATTTTCATTACCAAGAATTGATGATTGTATTGCTAAAATTGGAAATGCCAAGTACATCACCAAATTTGACCTTCTGAAAGGATTTTGGTAAATTCCACTAACGGAAAGAGTGAAAGAAATTTCAGCATTTGTGACTCCAGATGACTTTATCAATATAAAGTAATGCCGTTCGGGATGAAGGGTTCCCCAAGTACCTTTCAACACTTGATGAATATGATTACCTCTGGTCTAGATAATTGTGATGCTTACATCGATGATGTCATCATCTAGAACAACACCTGGAAAGAACATCTAACCATGATTCAAAAATTCTTTGAAAGACTCACTGATGCAAATTTGACAATCAATTTGTCTAAAAGTGAGTTTTGCCATGCTTGTTTAACTTTTCTAGGACATATTATGGGACATGGTCAAGTTAAACCTATCGATGTTAAGGTCAAGGCTATCTCTGATTTCCCTGTGCCTGTCAGTAAAAAGCAATTGATGCGATTTTTGGGTATGGCCGGATACTATTGAAAGTTTTGTTCCAATTTTTCTAATATTGTTGAACCCCTGACAAACTTGTTAAGTAAGAAAAACAAGTTTCTTTGGACTGAAAAATGTCAAGAAGCTTTTGATAGATTAAAAGCCATACTCAAAAGTGATGTTGGGGTTGGAGCAGTATTGATTCAAGAAGATAGAAATGGTGTTGATCACCCAGTGTGCTATTTCTCTAAAAAATTAAATAAGCAATAAAGAAATTACTCAACAATCGAGAAGGAATGTTTGGCTTTAATAATGGCATTACAGCATTTTAAAGTTTACATTAGCTCAGCTTCTTCTCCAGTTGCTGTGTTTAGTGATCACAACCCCCTTACTTTCATTGACAAGATGAAAAATAAAAATCAAAGATTATTAAGGCGAAGTTTGTTTTTGCAAGAATATAATCTTAACATCAGGCACATCAAAGGAAAAGACAATTTGATTGCAGATCACTTTCCCATGTATAGAAATATTATTTCATGTACACTTTATATAATTCATAAGAATTTTCTTATGTAATTTTGTTTTACCTCATGTATAATTTACATATGGTAAAAAGAAGGCTTATTATATAAATCTTTCTTTTTCTTTATGGGGGGAAGTGTTACGTATATGTAATTAAATTGCTTGTGTGTTAGTTTTAAAATTCTTTTTTATTTTAATATTGTTTCATTGCATTTTACTGTAATGATTATTTTCATGGGATTCGATATTTTTCAGCAAATTCAGCTTGTACAGAACGCAAAAGGTGTTACATTAGCACTATTTTTAGCTCACTTTGGTTCACAGATTTTGTAAACATTGAGTGATAATGATTGGCTATTTTCAAGGTCATTTCTGCCCGCATGTTAGCTGCACTGTAAACAGTCTTTCCTTTTTTATATATTTTCATTGTGAGAATTTGGTTCTTAGATAGGGCTACATGATAATTGGCATTTGTTTTATTGCGTTGTTCGATGTTAAGCGACCATGTGACCCATCATGCGAGACTGAAATGATGTTTTAGTTGGGTTTAATACTCATTCTTAGTGAAATTTTGTCAGTCGTATTCTTGACACCTTGAGGGTACAAGGTGTTTTATATTGTTGATGCTGGCTTGTTCTGAAGTTTGTTCTATTTTGGATTTAATAATTTATTCTCTAGAAAACTAAACAAGTGCTTCATATTTATAACAGTTCTGGGAGAAAGAAATTCAGTGGAAATTTATTCTGGAGTTTAACGGAAACATTATAAACTGTGATTCAATCGAGGATCTGTTACCATCAGGACAAACATCATCTGACGTCATCGCCTCCATATTGGAATTTCATCGAGATTCAAACCCGGATTCTATTAGAACTGTTTAGTGACAGGACTTATATTATTCAATCTTAGGATTAAATTTTGGATTATATTCACAAACCGTAAGTCTTATTTCCAAGTTTTACATTGTTTTCTAGGGAAATAAATTATTTTGTTAAAATATACAAAGCTTGTTGGCTTCACTCTTTTCTCTTGTTATTTTTGTACGAGCCTACACGTAACAATTTCAATTTAAATCAGATAACAGCAGGAATCAATTGATAAAGAGATGCCATGTAGATTCCAGGTCATGCAAGGGGAGTTACTCTGATATCCTGGTAACACCAGAAAAATATTTTTACAATGGCATATATTTGTCCTAATGTTGGAAAACTTGATGTATATGTTGCACAAAGTGTACATCACCTTGAAAAATGGATGATGCCTCCATGGCCTTTATTCTGCCACATGTCCTCCAACAACAGAAACTTATCAGAGAATTAAAGAAATGCACCTGTAACCACCCGTGAAATAAGAGTAGCACCATGATCGTTGGTGAGAATAGACCACCACCAAGAGCATGAAACTAAGTGTCGACCACAGACTGTTGAAACAACCCCGGTGTTCCAATGAAAAGTAACAAATTGTGTATAATAAAGTTTTAAAATCAACACCCGTCAATTGCGAAAGCAACCAGAAAACAACAACCGTCCATACTCTACATTTAGACTCTTATTTGCTACCACAGATTTGAACTTTTGGTTTTGGACAAATACGGTAATCATATGATCTGATTCTTGCATAAGATCTTTTTGACATTATTAGATGACATACTGGTTAACCAATTTATTACAGTGATATAGATTTTAAGAAGAATTTTGATTCCATTTTTGAGAACATGGGGTATGGCCATGTTTAGAAACAGTGATATTCATGGGTGCATTTTTAAAATAGTGTACCCACCAACAATCCCGACATTTTTCTGAAATCAACTGGTGATGCAGAGCTAGTAACTTATGGTCATGTAGTGTATATAACTACACAATAGGTGGCACTATGCAGAAAAATGACAAAAAATCCAAATACCATGACACCACAGAACCCATTATGTCATAGAGACCTACCATAATCATAACTAAATGCTATTGCAAAAAGAGATTTTGTGAATGATTCCAAGCTAACTTTCAGACCTGTTTTTTAAAATGTTAATAGGTGTACTAACCTTAGCCCTGATGGTTTGGAGAACATCAAGATAGGCTGATAGAAGAGGCATGCTGAGATTCTCCACTAAAATACCATGTAGCCACTGGGTCAACTTTGTATCCTGTTTGATATAAATTACAAGCATTGTAATCAAACATTTCAATACAACAAACCTTAAAATTCACACATGCTGTACAAAACTCACTGTCACTACATCTTCTGGTCTTGTCTGGCTATCCTTGTGAAGCCATCTCACTCCAATTTCATCAACAGTTTTAAAAGTTAAAGCCTGACCTAACACAGTTGATTGGTCAATTTTTAGTAAGACTTAAATTTCAGCCAATCAGACTTGAATTTTGCCAACAGAACTTAAATCTAGACTCAAGTTTAAATTTAGAATCCTGTGTTTGGATTGGCTAAATTTATGTCTGACTTAAAACTGATGAATCACATGTCTTATATCTTTAAGTCTAGATGTAACTTAAAACTTATGTAGAAAATCAAGTCATGATCACTAGATTCTAGTTAAGATTCAAGTTATGCTGGTGAAATCAGGCTTGATGCAATTTTTGGTACTCACATTTAGGGTTACCAAGTTCAGTAAATTTGCTAACCATTATCTTGAACACATTAAAAAAGCATAATCATTTACTTCTAGCCTAAAATGCTTTATGTCCAAGGTGTGTGCATGTGCATGTGTGTGTATGTTGATGGGCATGTCAGTATAATATAGGCTATATGGTGCCATTTAGGAAGATAAACCCTTCCATATAAACATAAACTGGAAATACTAATACATAAATGATAAAAGGTACAGAATTTAAATACCTGTAAAAAGATGCATAAAATAAAAGATAAAGGCAACAAGTATAACATCATTAAAATACAGAGTAATTTATAAGATATACCTAACTCACTAAGGCAAATTAATAGTCCCATAATCTAGTAATATATATACATGTTACATTGCAGACTTAAAGATCTCCTGCTATCCTATTGCTGTACATGTTTTTCCAACAAAAGATTAAAATGTATTACAGCACCAATCTGAAACTATTTTCTTTGGGGCTTTTTACAGTCAGTTGTAACTAATGTTTTCAAAAAGAAATGTGCACAAGGAAACTAAAAATATTCTACTGAATTCAACTGCACTATGTTTAATACATTATTTAATAACAATAAAATTATTATCAACTTAATCAAATTATTATCAACTTAATAAATTATTAGCAACTTAATCAAATTATTATCAACTTAATCAAATTATTAGCAACTTAATCAAATTATTATCAACTTAGTCAAATTATTATCAACTTAATCAAATTATCATCAACTTAGAGTATTACTTATTTAAATGCTATTTCATAATTTTCTTTAGTTTAAATTACAAAGCATTAATTACAATCCCACCTGTGTCCATCTTCACTAGCCAAGGTTCCAATACAATAACCCAACCTACACCTTGGTGGACTGAACAGATATTTTAGTGCTTTGTCCTACCAACACCTTTAGGATTTCATGTGAGATGTGTGAGATTTGGATCTTTAACGTAGCTTTAACAATTTTTCAGTCATATTGCTACGATGTCTGCAGTGTTGCAGTTTATAGTGATGTCTAGAATTGGGGCATAATGTAGCATGATGTCCAACCCAGTCACATTATCCTGACACCAGACCGACCAGTCCTGGGTTGCCTCCCTTAGTATGTAAGGCCAACTAACCAATAGCATGTAACAGTGGCGTATTGTGCATCGTCCAAAAATGGTTGAGGCAATTGACTTAGAAAGGATACTTTATAAGTTTAACATCAAAAGCATGATTACGTACCAGAGGGAAGCCATTACAAGTGTATCTGAGTGAAAGGTATTTTATTACAAACATGGGCCAGCAATGGAAAATTGCTAATTTATCAGTCCATTCAAACTGTGTGTTCCCCTTGTCTCGATCATAAAGAACAGTCTTCAAATTTGAACAACTTAATTTTGATTGGATGCGGTGACTTGCTGCCCCATCGAATGAAATTCACAGACCTGAAGCACAGAAATATCTGCTCAATATGCCAAGGTGTATCAGAATCTTGGCTAGCGAAGATGGACCTGTGTATTATTTTGTTATTTTATACAAACATTTTGCTGTAAAAAAATTGAAGCATCTTGTATTTGGATTTAATACATATTTTTTACATTTTTTTCTGCAAGAAGACCTCAGCATAACCCCAAAACCAGTGATTTTTAACTGTCCTTCTCAAGTTTACATCCCTTCCTTTATAATGAAAAAAATGAATTAGATGCATTAATGAGTATGGATGTTGTTCACAATTGCACTCATCTGAGATCATGATAATGTATGCCAGCATAGCAGGTTGTTTTGTTACTTATATGTAATTAAATTATTTGTGTGTTAGTTTTTAATTTCTTTTTATTTTATTTTTGTTTCATTACATACAGGATAATATTTTTACTGGATTTGACATTTTTCCCAGTAAATTTAGTTCAGTTCTTTTAGCCTGATTAAAACGTATTAGATTGCTACATTATATTTTTAGCTGACCTAGTTCCTGACCTTGGTTCTGAATTAGTAAACACTAAGTGAAAATGATTGGTCATTACCAAGGTCATGTTCAGCCCACGTGTTAGCTCTGTTGTAAACAATTTTTTTAAAATTCATTTCCAGTGTGGGAATCAATGATTGTTAGCTAGGACTATTATAGACTACGTGCTAATTGACTTGTAGTGAGTGATCACATGGCCCATCATGCGGGCTTGAAATTACATTTTAGTTGGGTTTAATACTCATATCTCAGTGAATTTTAGTCAGTTGTAAATAACACCTTGAGGCTGAAAGGTACTACTGTTGTTGCCATTTTGAATTGAGTTTTTTTTATTTAAAATAATTTATTCACCCTGGAAAATACTCTTCTTCATCGAAATTCTTGGACAAAGGCATTTGCTAAAAATTGTTCAGAATTCTAAAGTTGGAATTAAATTCTTGGGGACTCAACAAGGAACTGTTGACACATCAACACACAAGAGGTTATAGAGGACATCATCGCCTTCCATCTTGGAACATCATCGAGATTCGAACTTGGATTCAATTAGAACTGTTTAGTGATAGGACTTATATTTTTGAATTCTAGGATTAATTTTTGGATAAGATTCACAAACCATAAGTCCTATTTCATATTTTTACCTTGTTTTCTAGGGAAATAAATTATTTTGTTAAATTTACAAAGCTTGTTGACTTCGCTCTTTTCTTTTGTTACTTTTGTACTAGCCTACACGTAACAGTTTCAAAATGCAATCAGAAAAATGGCCCCAAGAATGGTAACAAGCTCAGCCAATCAGATGCAATGTCCCCTCATTAGTATGCATCGATGTTGTTCATAATCACACTTATCTGAAGTAATGATGATACATGCTTACTTAGAATGTCTGATCAAAATCTGATGAAAATGAAGGCTTAGTGTTCAGTACAGCCAAGAGCTGAAACTGATGAGAAATATAACCTATTCTGGTCATTGAAAATATCATCATATAATACACTGGAAGCCAAGGTTAAAACCTGCATGTTGAATTTTGTGAGCAGGTTTTTTCTGACGCAACTTGCAAAGAAAATCAGACATAGTCTGATCATAGGTGTGGAATTTCACTATCCACAACAGTGCATATTTTTTCTCGTTTCCAACTATGAAATATGTTGAAAAAAAAAAGATTGGATATCATTAGCATCAAAATAGCTTCAGAAATACCACATATACTTGCTGACGAATTTTGGTCTAACTGCAAATACCTATATTTGCCACTGTATAATGCATCAATAAGTCTGGGTCTATGCAGTTTGTGAGGAGTAATTAGTAGAACAAACTAAACAGAACCTGATCAGATGGCAGATGACGGTCTATGTTGTTTACAACTGCACTTGACTTATAAGCCAGTATACATAGTAATTACATAGTATTTTTAAGAAATATGAACCTCATTAGATAGAGTATAAAAGATATAGTTTGTTGTAAACAATGATTGCTGTTAACAGACAATAAACAATGATTACTGTTATTAAGCAATAAACAATGATTACTGTAAACAGGCAATAACTATGATTACTGTTATTAGGCAATAAACAATAATTCTTGTTTTCAAGCAATATACCATGATTATTGTTATTAAGCAATAAACAATGATTACTGTTATAAGTCAATCAACAATGATTACTGTTAACAGGCAATAATGATTATTGTTATCAAGCAATAAACAATAATTACTGTTAACAGGCAATAAACAATTATTACTGTTAACAGGCAATAAACAATGATTACTGTTATTAAGTAATAAACAATGATTACTGTTGTTAAGCTATAAATAAATACTGTTAACAGGCAATAAACAATAATTACTGTTATTAAGCAATAAACTGATTACTGCTAACAGGCAATAAACAATGATTACTGTTAAAAGGCAATAAACAATGATTACTGTTATTAAGCAATAAACAATGATTACTGTTACTAAGCAATAAACAATGGTTACTGTTATTAAGCAATAAACAATGATTACTGTTATTAAGCAATAAACAACAATTACTGTTAACAGGCAATAAACAATGATTGCTGTTAACTGGTGATAATGATTACATTTATCAGGCAATACACAATTACTGTTAACAGGTAATAAACAATGATTACTTTTAACAGGCAATAAACAATGATTACTGTTAAGCAATAAACAATAATTACTGTTACTAAGCAATAAACAATGATTACTGTTATTAAGCAGTAAACAATGATTACTGTTATTAAGGAATAAACACTGATTAATGTTAACAGGCAATAAACAATGATCACTGTTAGTAAGCAATAAACAATAAACTCTTAATAGGCAATAAACAATGATTGCTGTTAACTGGTGATAATGATTACGGTTATCAGGCAATAAACAATTACTGCTACCAGACAATAAACAATGATTACTGTTAACAGGCAATAGACAATGATTACTGTTAACAGGCAAGTCAAATTTTTCTTTTCAATACTAAAACCACAAGAATCATTGCAGATGTTCATGATATTATAACTTCATGACATCATCAACAATGTCAATTGTGTGCACCCATGTGGAGTTAAGCCTATGTAACATCACTTTCATACATGGGCAAACTGTATCATACATAAGCAGGAACTTAATACCAGGGCCTACCTGGGCCTACACTTACCCACATGACCCCTACTAAAGCCTGCCTAAATCTTTTAGCTGTCTTATCAATATGGATCCTTCTCATCACAGGTTCATTTGGAGTCTGGAAAGAAGATATAAATATTGTGACATTCTTATAACAATATGTAGCTCTAATTAATTTTTTAGCAATCTCATACAAAAATCTTTTTTTCTTACTCATTCAGTATCAATTGATTGATCTGGTTTTCAATATTGACATTCAACCTATTTTTCTGTATTGAATACACTAACTTAAACTATTTGGGTGTTCTCAGTAAGGGGAAAGAACTCAATTATGTGGCATAGGAATGTCTCAGCATAAATGTCATATGACATATCCCTATGCTAAATCAAAAACTGATTCTATCTGCCAACTGAAACAAAAACAAACGTAGTTCTGTGTACATAACATCTGTAATTTGTTCAGATTCATTTAGAGCTACTTCCATGGCTCACAACAAATGACTCCTCCCCAAAGTAGACGCCAACCCCACCCTCGTTTTGTACCCAGAGTTAATAACCCCAATTCAGTTTTATATGTATCACTGTGCTAATGCATCAACTTTGGTCAAGAAAGATAAAAAATGTCACTGTAACTGTAATTATTGCATATCTTACCTGTAACTGACTCTCATGGACCCCAAAGTGGGAGGCCCCAAAACTATATCCCTCATATCCCTCTCACTGTATGGTTATCACACAGGCAACCTAAATACCAAGTGTTTCACACAGGCAACCTGCATGTAAGTACCATATTCTTCTCACAGATGGTTATCATACAGGCCCTAAGTATCAATTTTTATGAACTTCTCTCCAGTGGACAGCCAGATATATGGACAGATGTTTTCATAATATACTCCACTAAAATATGGGAATATTTCTGCAGTTAATTCCAAAAATCATTAGCAAAATAACCATTTTCCCATTTGTCAATGTTCAAAAGCAAATGTCAAATAACCAATTATCCAGAGCAGGTTCATCCTTTAGTCGCTCTGTCTACATTCAGTTCCAGTTAAAGCTCATATATATATTTATATAAACCTCTCAAAAATTTAAATCTATACAATCAAGCAAACTGAAAGGAAAAAGGAACTGCAGCTGTGTAATCACTCAGTATAAATTCATCTCTGTCCAAAACAACTTGTCAGTGTTACCCAAATTACTTTAATGGCAACTTTCAATAACTGACTCCTTCTAACATAGCCTGTGTTTTAAATTTTTAATTTGATTCCAAAGTTCAGATTTAACATGTAAAAGCAATTCTTAACAGGAAAATGGTGATGGTGGTGGTGGCAACATTATTTTCCTTACTTACCCCTTCGTATGTAAGTCTAGCTAGTCTGTCAGCGTGTAGAATCTTCATTACTTTGTTGAATAATCGGTTCTGTTGTGTGGCCCATCCAGATCTAAAGACAACAAGAGACTCAAGTGCACTTTATACTGCTTAGCTGGATACAAAATTAACAACTCACCACTTCACTAAATTGGCATATAAAGTATTGTAGAAACATAACCCTGTGTAAACTATCTGCCATCCTTTATATCATGTTGACTGACCCTATTTAATTAAGGTCAGAAAAATATTCTTTACAAAGATAAAGGTATATCTAATAAATGTAGCTCCAGTTTACATTTGAAATCAACCAAAATCTTCATCATTTAACCTGTTTGTCAAGTTTTATCAAAATTATGCAAGAAAAATAGTCTCTCAAGGAGTAACTAGTTCAGTTAATCAGATGCAAAGTCAATAATGTGGGCAGATATCACCTCAGTTAATTAGATGCAAGATCATTAATGTGGGCAGATATCACCTGGTTAAGAACTTGTTAAAGCCCTTCATGATATGAACTTACTAACCAAGTTTGAGCAAAATCCAACCTAAAAATGGTCTCCAGCGTGGGTTACTAGCTTAGTTAACCAGATAAAAAATTACCTCATAAATATATCAGGGTTCCTGCTGCAAATTTAAAATAAGATTCTCAATCTTTCCACACCAAGGAGTAAATATTTCCAGACCTCCAGAAGAGCTCCAAAATCTGTAAACTAAAACATTTTTCAATTTTTCCAGACATTTTCAAGGCCTGGAAAAGCAATTTTCAAATTTTAGACCTTTTCCAGAATTCCAGACCCATGTGGGAACCCTGATGTATGTAGACATTGCTTATAATCAAATTCATCCAGCTTCCACATGATACAAGATTATTTAGCTACTTTATAAAACAAAAACAACTATCTTATCATAAAATCAATAGTGTGCTGTGACAGGCTCAGATGAACAATGCCGTATTATATCATTAATACGTATCTTGCTCATTATCATACTTGTTAGTGCTCATGATGATACAAAGTCCATATTCGAAGTTTTACCAAACTGGATCAGAAATATGGTCATGAGAGTGGTAACAAGCCCCAAGTGCAAGCCATCCACAAAGCTGATTTTCCAAATGCAAAAGTTGACAGCTGGCTGAAGAAATGGATGGACAAGATACCATAATACGCCCTCTAAGTGGAGTAAGTGTAAAACATACATGTAACATCAGAAATTCTTATAAACATTGAAAAATAATTTCACTTATGTTGGCAATCATTTGGGGAAAATGAGTAAGAGAGAGAGAGAAATAGAAAGAAGAATTCTGAAAAATAAGCCTATCCCATTTCATAGGTATAGAAGTTTGAATTTCAAACAGATCTCTGCATTAAACCTTAGTATTACAGATCTATTATGGAGAGATAAAAGCATCAAAATATCAAGTAAAACCTCACAAAATTATATTTATTTTAGGAGATAATGGTTAACATTTTTCTGTGTGGGTTCGAGTCCTTTTAATATCTTTAATGTACATAGGGTCATAACATATTACCAAGTTCTATGTTCTAGTAATATATTACATGATACATATCAGGGATAGGTGCCAACTTGTGTAAGAGTCATGCTTTTAAATGCAACTATTTATCAACAATACAATACATATTGTCATAAAAACAAAACATAGGGTTTTCAGGGATGGAAGATTCAAAAATAAGTTTAAAAGGAAACCTTCATGACTGACCTTTAATTGTTTTGGGTTCAGTAATCATATATTATTTTTTAAATTAGATTTGATGCCATGTGGTAAATGATGTCATCATTATATCTTAAGAATGATTCACAATGAGGAACACACTTCAATTCTGATGACTTCTGAATGAATTTAAACTTGTTTTTGTTGGGAAGCTTCGGGCTTCTACCATAAAATAAAATTTATATATTTGCTTCCAAGATACCAGAAAATAACTCCATGATTACATACAATAATTTCCACTTACTGCTAACTTCATATCAACAAGAAAATCTTGTAACACAATTTTAAAGCCGATCTTTTCTGTTTCTGAAGACTGATCTTAGTTCAGTGCTTCATTGTGTTATCATAGCTTATTACATTTATCTGGATCAAAATAACGCTGTACCAAAGTACATACATATGAGTGATTATACTTCAATTTTCATTTTGCTTCATGTTTTTTTTAATGAATTTTCTATCATTTTTCGGCTTTATTTCAACTTCTTTTCAACTTGCACTAGACACTCATATAAAAAAAAACAAACATGTTTTGTATTTGGGATGTATGTTCTAAAATCAGCTTCAGTACCTTAATATTGGTGGCCCTGAGTGGCCAAGTGGTCTAAAGCATTCATCATTATGGATCGCTGCCATCTCACCTCCGTCTGCATGGGTTCGAGTCTTGGATTCGGCCAATGTCGGTATGTGAGAAAGCTTGCCAGTAGCTTCTTGTGGGTCAGTGGTTATTTCCGGGGTTTTCCCGGGCTCTTCCTCCACCATTTATACTGGCCACCATGTATAGCCTATCTTGTGCTGAAAAATGGCATTAAACCCTACAACAACAACAACAACAACCTTAATGTTATTACAGCATGTGTAAACTATTACAACAGCAACAAAGGTTTTCCTACAGTTTAAACTAATTCAATATTAAACCCAAAACACTTCTTCTATTGCAATGTTTTAGACCATTTAAATATACTCAAGGAAAGTATAAACACAGAGTATGCAGCAAAATATATATTGGCTTTAAGTGTTCATTCTTGTTACATTATTTAAAACAATATGTATATAGTAACATTGAACAGTATCTCAGCATAATAGTGGCTATGTGGTGTCAACTAATAGTAATGTAAAAAAGATAACAATATTTGCAAAAACAAAGTTTAAAATGCCTGGGCTCCCATTTAAACAGAGATGTTGATCCCTACCAGCTGTAGAGTATGTAGTTTGGTAATCCAATCAAAATCTCTATCTTTCCAATTAATTACGCTACTAGAGAGCTTTGTATCAGATTAGAAGATTTATATTATCTGACAAAGAATACAATTTTATTATATTCACATACAGACACTTAGGTAGTAACATAAGCTTGGCTTGTTTGTGTTTTGAAACTGGAATGTCCAGTTTTCTCCCTTTGTTAGTGTTCACATCTTTTCTAATAACTTAGTTGTTGAGGAGTCAGCCAGAAGTGCTCATGTAGAGATTCATTGGGCTCTCTGTGATTTTGGGATTTGTCAGATTGGTATCAAGCAGAGATTCCCCCAGCAGATAGGAGGGTAGCCTCCACATCCTTTCAGTTACCACTTTCTAACAATTATTGCTGAACACTTTAGGAAGATAAAACCTTTCAAACAACAGTAAACATGAAGTACAAGAAGTTAAAATATAAAAGATACGTAAACAAAACACCTGTTATGTCTATATTAGGTGAAACTTAAACAATGTATGCCAGAAAATAATAAACTCTTGACCAATGAAAGAATAAAGCTCGGTATAAAAGAACATGTATCAACATGTAATTCTGTTATATATTAAAATTTCCTGGCAGGATCTGGTTGCTATGCCAACCATATCAACCCTTGCATGCTTATATACAATGTACCCAGTATCCATCCAGTACTGAGAACAAATTACCCACTATAATGAAATTTATCCTCATAGAAGTAAAGTTACAAATAAAGTCAAATAACTGACTTTATGCACAATGACTTTATGCACAAATTCTGTGCAAATTAGGCAGTTCAACATACATAATGTGCCAAGCAAGCAATTCAACATACATAATGTGCCAATCAAGCAGTTCAACATACATAATGTGCCAATCAAGCAGTTCAACATACATAATGTGCCAATCAAGCAGTTCAACATACATACTGTGCCAATCAAGCAGTTCAACATACATAATGTACCAATCAAGCAGTTCAACATATATAATGTGCCAAGCAAGCAGTTCAACATGCACAATGTGCCAGTCAAGCAGTTCAACATACATACTATGCCAATCAAGCAGTTCAACAAACACAATGTGCCAATCAAGCAGTTCAACATACATAATGTACCAATCAAGCAGTTCAACATACATAATGTGCCAATCAAGCAGTTCAACATATATAATATGCCAAGCAAGCAGTTCAACATACATAATGTGCCAAGCAAGCAGTTCAACATACATAATGTGCCAATCAAGCAGTTCAACATACATACTGTGCCAATCAAGCAGTTCAACATACAAACTGCAAATCAAGCAGTTCAACATACAAATTCTGCAAATCAAGCAGTTCAGCATACAAACTGATGCAAAGACAATGTTAAATAAAACCTGTTTTTAATTTTAAGTTAAGATTTACCTATTGAGATGATCCTCCCAATCTTCTGGGCTTTCCTCCATTCTGGCAAAGTTGACATGCCGCTCACATTCATTCATCAAGGTGCGAGCCTTAGTAACATCATACAGTGGCCCAGGCTTTGTTGCTACATTGACCACATCAATAGGTAAATCTGGCTCCCTTGAGAACAATTATGGAAACTTTATCAACTAAAATATATTTTCAGTGGAATTTATACATACTGCTACATGTTTAACATTATTTCAGTGGTCCCTATAAACCTTAAATTATGGCAACAATGTTAAGATGTTTGAGGAACATCTATTAATAATACTCCTACTTCTACATTTGTGACTTGTAAAAGAATATTATCTCATCACACATATTCAATAACTGAAAATTTAGGGTGCAAACTCCTCCCTTCATTTGAAAAATTAGTCACAAGTGGGCCTCATATCACAATCACCTGGATCATATAACTTACAAGTTGACCATTTCACTAAGCAGACTTATATAGTATTTTAAGAACGCACCCAATGTAAACTATCTCCCAAAATTTACGTAATGCTGTTTCTAAAGATCAAGGCATAATTAATATTCAGTCTCTTGCTCATAACCAAAGTCATCCATGAACGTGATGTTATTATAACTGCAACAGATAAAAAAATATGGCTTCAAGATTAGTTAATCACACACAAGATAACCTCGTAAGATTGTGTTGATCCCACTTACTTTCAAAATTGCCTCAGATCTTAATGATATAAGCCCATGTTCCAATTTTGATTAAAATCAGATTAGAATTAAAACTTCCATAGTGGCAATAACCTCAGCCAATTATATGTAAGACCACTGCATGGATCTCACTCATTACTGCAAAACTCAAGGATTTTGATGATATAAACATATACAGTGAAATCCCACTAGAACACAATGGTTTGGGTCCAGAAAGTGCCATCATACTATGTAACATATCATGCTATATCCAAACAAATCAGTTAACTGAAGAAAATGTTGAACATGTATCCTCACAGATATACAAAATGGGGTGGGGGGTTAGGCAAAATAATCCTGATGCAGTTATCAACTTAAATTGGTGACTGTAAGGTGAGTGATAGAACAACATTTGCATATTTAATATATATATATATATATATATATATATATATATATATATATATATATATATATATATATATTCTGGACAGAGAATGATGCATTGTTAAATACTAATATATGTGTATGAAAATTGGCAACTTAATAGTGTAAATAGTTTGAGTATATTGTTAATATGTAATCAAATTGCTTGTGTTAGTTTTAAATTCTTTTTTTATTTTATTTTTGTTTCATTACATTTTATTATAATGATAATTTTCATGGATTTTGACTATTTTCGGAAAAATCACTTTTCTGTTTTGACCTGATTTGAATGTAAAAGGTATTACATTATCAGCATTTTTAGCTCACCTTGGTTGAGACATTTTGTAAACACTAAGTGAAAATGATTGGCTATTACCAAGGTCATGTTCGGCCCACATGTTAGCTGAGTTGTAAACAGCCTTTCTTTTTTAATTTATTTCCAGTGTGGGAATCTGATTCTTAGCTAGGGCTATTATAGCGTACATGATAATTGGCTTTTTATTTTTGTGCTGTTCAAATTAATGATCACGTCGCCCCGTCACGTGAGTCACCATGTGATCTGAAATCGTGGGTTAAACCAGTTGCTCTCTAGCAGATTTATCAGTCGTAAAATTGTATCTCTGGGCTCAAGATGTTTGTCTTGTTGTTGCCATTTGAGTTGATTTTCTTATTTAAAATAATTTATTCATCCTGGAAAATACTTTTCTTTATAAAAATTCTGGAACAAAGACATTCAGTGGAAATTTATTCTGGATTCTAATGGGAACATTATAAATTGTGATTCAACAAGGAACTGTTGCCTTCTAATCAACGACTTCATCTGACGTCATTGCCTTCCATATTGGAACTTCATCGAGATTCGAACCTGGATTCAATTAGAACTGTTTAGTGATAGGGCTTATATTTTTAAATTCTAGGATTAATTTTTGGATTATATTCACAAACCGTAAGTCCTATTTCATATTTTTATCTTGTTTTCTAGGGAAATAAATTATTTTTTTAAAATTCACAAAGCTTGTTGGCTTCACTCTTTTCCTTTGTTACTTTTGTACGAGCCTACATGTAACAACATGTACACATCAACCGATCTCATTGTATCCATGAGAGTAATTGTCAAAAATGTGTAAAAAGAAATATACAGTAATTTCTAGAATTTCCCTGCTAGATTCCATCTGAATTTCGTGCTAATACACTCACATTATCTTAAGAAACACTGTATTTTCCAAAACATCCATATTTGCTGGACACATTTAAAGGGACTGCTTTTTTACAGACAACAAAATGAAAAAAGAAACATACATTGAGAGTTTCTAAACAGAAACTGGTGCTAAGGTTTGAAAAATACTTTAAATGAAATTGGTAAATAGGTTTTTATATTAAGGTTGTTTACATTAGAATAACTCATTTCTATCTTATCATCTTAAGTGGAATCAGTCTTTTAGCTGTGTTCAGTTTTAATTTGAGAGGATTTATTTATTTCAATTATTCACTGGAATTACAATTTGACTTTACGACTAAATCATCATTTTGGAATTACAATGAAATTATTAAAGACATTCTGGATCATATCACTGTGATACATCAAGACTGTTAGCACATCAACACTATTCCAGGCTATGGGTATATCAGTACACTCAAAACTGGAATTCATCTGGAATACTCTACTTCTTATATCGAAATTAATAGAGACGTTCCAAATTTGCTACCCATGTACTTTACTTATCATTTCATATTTGTAACTTTTCAACCACAAACACAAACAATATAGAGAAAACTAACCTGAAGCTTTCGTCCTCAAGCTAATTTCATCAGCAGAGTGATTTAATCACTACTAACTAGATCGAGAACAAGCCTGGCTTAAGTGGTTAAGGAATCAATCTACATCTGTGCACACAAACTGATGCTGAACTGGGACAGGGGCCATTACAACCTGCTGCATATCTCGGACAATCTGTTAACATTGCTCACCATTCCATCAAGTGATGTTAACAGTCAGCAGAGATTAAATCAGTCTGCTGATGAAGTCCTTAGGAGGAGGATGAAAGTTTTCAAATATTAACATCAATATACTGATGAAGTGTTTCACCAACTGAGTGAAAACAAGCTCAGATAATAAGATATAAGATCACCTCATTTGCTCATTAGTATGCACTGATAATGTTTCTGTCTATTATGAGCCACAACATGGGCAATCCATGATCACCACTATATTCAGTCTGTGATGGAAACAGCATGGACAGACTTTAAGTTTAATCAAGTATATCACCTTCACATCTGAAAGCTGAACGTGATATGAAAAATAACTTTTGTTGATGAAAATCTTTCCCTTGTTACAACTGACTTTGGCTTTCCTTGGCAGCCATCACTCTTCAATATACTGAAATGGATGTCAACAGCTGTTGAAATGGCAAACACCTGATTGTACAAAGATTTGCTCTGGTCATGAAAAAGTCATCAATTAGTAAAGCATCATTAAAGAAATTACCTGGCTATGCAAGATTGTCAATATCTGCCTCCATGCGACATTTTTCACAACTAATCCAATTTCCCTCATAATCTCCAATTTCCCTAGTGAAACATGTGGAAAAGAGTTATGGATCACTGCATGGGCGCCTGAAGGATTTTTTGCAAGGGGGGGGGTCAGGACTTTGTGCAGGGAGGGGTCAGTCAGTCACGGCCGGGAGAGTTAGTATAAGAAGCAGTCTGAAACTAAAGCTAATATTTATTAAGCGTTTTGAACAGAATCGTGTGACATATTTTCAGCTTCATTTGCATGATTAAACTTGTTGGAATTTATATATATATATATATATATATATATATATATATATATATATATATATATATATTTGCAGTATGATTTGGGGGGGGTCACGTGACCCCCTTGACCCATGCTGCGGGCGCCCAAGGATCATTGTGAACTAGGGCAATAAAACATCAATCCCAATCATAACTATCTGAATTGATGACTTGTATCGTAGGACTTGGTCCCAGTGTATTTTGGGGAAGTGCTATTCACTAATGTTCAACTTTTAACTTACGGCATAGATTGTTCCAGAGTCTGATTTCTTGGAAATTTCGCCATAAAGATGGTCTTAAGTGGCCTTGCATTGCTGGCATCTGGGTGAGCACTCCAAGGTTTGGAGTAACAGTGGTCCAAACCAATTATATCCATCATTGATTATCTCCCCTCGGTTCAAAAATGAATCGTTTGTGAGCAGCGCCTATAATTCGAAGGGAAGGAATGTCAAATGAATAATCAGATTTATGAGTATTTTTCAATGCAGCAATGACATGAGATAGTTAATAAAATGTTACAAAGCACAGTAGTAAAATACTCAAGAAATTTGAACTCGAAAATATGCAACACAAGCTTTCAACATTCTAGGATTTTCATAACACAATGTTACTGAGCTGATCGGTATAATAACATATCAAACAAACAAAACTAACCTGTTCTATAAATACACTACCTTCAAATAATTAACTTTTAGTTAAATATTAATCTTGTCTTCAATTTCATTTTACTAAACTTATGCAAATGGCGACATTACAACCTAATGTGCGAATAGTAAATGCTCACAACGAAATGCGGAAAATCAGTAACAGTTCCGTCGATCATAGTATTTTATAGGACACAAAAAGAAAGCAAACATAAAATGCAGAACAAACAATTAATAATTTTAATTATAATTTATGCTATTTTTCGATGCTTTCTTTCTTTCTTTTGTTTAAATTCTCGGTTTTGTTGAGTTTTTATTTTCCTTTCATTTCAATGATTAATGAAGATACACTGTTTGTATCTATCTTTGTCCCATGAAGGTTATTCAGACGTTTTCAACAGGGCAACTGTCCCCCATCCTAACTGACAATGTAATGTCTCTAATGAATGTGAATAGATGCCTAACAGCTGGATGATTGTCACCACTTCTGTACAATCCACTTACATTCCTTCTGTACAAGTCAAAACACCAGATGATTCAGCTCGGTGGTATATGATTTCTTTCTGACAACTGTTAGGAAGACATAATTTCAAATTTCAAGACATCTGATATCTTGTTCAAGGTTCTGGATTGGATCTGTGCCATTATTGGATTGGTACAGTGTACCACTTGCTGCTTTGTGTAATGTTTTTTTGGCAAAATCTGCCTTTTATGGGAATTCCTCCAGGAAGTTCATTATGCTCTAGACATTGATGGCCCACCATAGCTACAACTTTCATATAAAGAAGATCACCTTTAATCAATATTTTATTTGGCATGGACACATCAATCAGTTTTACATAGCCTTGTGGTTACCTTAATAAATGTTATAAGGACATTGGTGATGTATTGGGATCAACTCCCTAACAAAGGGTTAACTTGATGCACTGAAGCACACAGGTTCATGAAGGTACTTAAATCAAATACAGCAAATAAGTAATAAATAAATAAGTATCTTTCCAATAAAACTCCTGTGTAGCTTTATATAACACCATCCTCTTTAAATTATCTCTACCATTCCATTCCCACCCGCATCAATATTTGTATGTGCTTAGGAATACATTTTTAAGGTGCCTTATTTCTGTATATTGCTACTGTTTGACAAAATAGTCCATATTTTCATGACATTTAAGAAATTTGGCCTCCTTAATATTTCTAAGTGCAATATCTTGAACTTAATATTGCTGGTTTTTGATAGCATAATTTTTATCCTCCATGTATGCTATATAAAAAAATCAATAAAGTCATTGCTGATAAAAATATTCATTACTTGTGAACTTCTGTAAAATGGTTGCTCCCTTTCTTTGCATACATGAATTATATATTATCCCTTTTATTTAGAAAAGTAAACCTTCCTAATAATACTTTCAAGCAAAGGGTGTATTTGTTTTGTAAATAAGACCAAATAAAAAAGTATGCATGGTTCTGGTTACCCAACTGACTCTGTTTATGCAGCCAATCCTACATTACTTTTGTAGAAAAGAAAATTGGGAAATAAGGAAAAGAAATTCAGGAGATACACAATTAACAAATATAACTATGATCAAAATAAAATTCAGGATGTTACTGACATTTATTTTCTAGTTTATGCTTCATTTACATTCATCCAAACCAATTAAAAAAAATACAACAACAAAAATACTGTACCAACCTACTCTACTCAATGTATCCAGAACCACACATATTTTTTTATTTGGCATAAAGAACAATTAAAAACAACACTTACCAGATTTTCATTTGAAGTTCCGCGTTGGAAACTTCTTCCATTGATACAAATTAGGATGAATTTTGCAAAAACAAAAAAAAAATAGATATTGTTTTACAAATAGCAAATATACATGTTACAAATATTTTTTTCAATTAAAAAAAATAAGCTGATAATTTCTGAAGATCAGTTAAAATATACTACTCTCAGTTATTGTGTCAGTGCATGAAACAGATGATTTTAAGTTAAGTTCATTAAATTTATAATGAATTACAGCAGTTGTATAGAGATCAAACAACTCCTTCATGAAGCTAATCTGTTATATAAAACGATGGCAAAATGAATCATATGAACCTTGTAATACAATGCAATACAACTGTAACTTAAGTTGGAACAGTGTTGCAGAAATTGATATGCGAGACAGTAAGTCAAAAAGGTGATAAATTTATGAATACAGTGTGCATTAAGGTCTAAATATTTGAGACTAAATATGCAAAGTTATTATGATCCATAATATGAAATAAATAAGTCTGATGAAAAATTAAGTTACATTTGTTTTGCATTCAGCCGTCGATGTCTACTGTCTTAGTGGCATGCACATTATTTATTTAATTTAATATTTCCCCGATACATCTATTTGTGTTCGTGAAGTAACGTATTAGTATTACCGTACTCTAAATTCCGTTCACGGTGCTAATGTCAGAAACAATGTGCCAAAACTACTCTTCAATTTTGAAGGTGCAAAGTGTGGAAAAGCTGCTCCAAATGGAATAAAATGTGAGATTTGTAACAAGAGGCGAAATTATAGTTGGAGCATTGTTTATTACGTATTTCTTTAAATTATTATCATTTTTGTTTGATAAAAGATACCTGATTAGAAACTTACTACTGATAGTGACTGTCATTTAATTTATATATGTGTTACCTATATTCGAGTACATGGATCTGCGTTTACTGTCTTTATTTACAATGCTGTAGGGCATTTCTGCGCACCTAAGGTTTCCGTCACCAATATTGAAGCAAAGACATACCGAATACGACCGATTGACGACAATAAACTACTGCAATGCTTACCATTTGAAAAGAGGCAACTGTCACCAGAATATTCTGTTCAAAATAACATTAATTTTGGACACACGGGATACCACCCCCGTGTTTTCATGACTCACGATATGTCGGCCTATTCTGCGCACAGCTTTGTGCGTGTGTGTGTGTGTGTGTGTGTGTGTGTGTGTGTGTGATTTGGATTTTTAACGTAGCTTTTAACAATTTTTCAGTCATATCGCTAAGATGTCTGCAGTGTGTCAGTTTATAGTGATGTCTAGCACTCGGGCATCATACCGCAGACATGTAGCATGATGTCCCACCCAGTCACATTATCCTGACACCAGGCCGACCAGTTCTAACACTAACCTCTTAATGCTGAGCGCCAAGCAAGGCAGCTGTTAGTACCATTTTTATGTCTTTGGTATGACTCAGCCAGGGATCGAACCCACGACCTCCTGCATCCGAGGCGGACGCTCTAACCACTAGGCCACTGGAGCGGTCTGCGCACAGCTTTGAAAAGATGTAATATTTATCCATCAGGCTATAGAAATGAAATACGTTACTTTGGACTGTTTCTGTCAGCAGTTCAGTTGAGTAATTAGGTCAGGTTTATAGCTAGTTTTACAAAATTCAGTGTAACAATGCTAATAAATGGCAAGAGATATTAAGCCAATTAAACCGATCTTGTAAAAAAATTAGTAAACTTCAACATTTTATAAAAATAAGCTATTATGTGGAAGAGAAACAACAATGAATAGGATGTAATGTGTTTACAACTTCTTGTTTATGGGGAAAAATTACTAAAGAATTTAGAAACAGACTATACACCGAGGAATTTCTTGAGAATCCCGTTCTAGCAGCAAGTTGACACATTGGGTAGCAGATGATTTTGTATGTGTGGGACAACTTCTTGCAAAATTGGAACTTGGATTAAAATGCAGAACTCTTTTAAGGTATACATTTCCATCTTTTAAATAATGTATTTATTTATTCTATGTTTGGAGTAGACGTGTGCTTCTACCTCAGCCAAGATGACAAGTCTAAAGTGTCACTTGGAATCCTGGCAGCAACGCAGCACCTATACTGATACATCTTGAATATACAGTGCATTTGCCAGATCACGACTTTGCTGTCGTGTCTCGCCATAAACTGATCCCATCTGTCTATGCTGCCTGTGTCATGACTCCAGGAAAGTTAGTTGATGCTGTAACATACTCTGGTCCTACGTATATTGCAGTGCACTCAGCGAAACTTGGCAGCAGTACAGCTTTTACGCATGGTCATGATATGGAATGTCGGCGCTCAATTCCAAGTTTCCAACCAGTGATGTGCACAGCTGATGGTCATGTGAAACCAATAGTGGTCATGGTGAGTGATGAAGGACTGGATGAGAATCCAAGATTTCCCAAACCTCTACAGGTTGCAGCTGCTAGATTTGTTGACTGGGATCTGGATGTATATTTGTCAGGCACCCACACACCACATTATTCAGCCTGCAACAGAGTTGAGCACCAGATGGCTCCTCTGAGCCAAGAGCTAGCCAGACTAGTGCTACCTCGTGATCACTATGGGTCACATCTCAATGCATCAGGAAAAACAATGGATGCAGAGTTGGAAAAGCAGAACTTTGAAAAAGCAGGAAAACACTAGCAGAAGTATGGTCCGCAGTCGTATTAGATACGCATGATGTCCATGCAGAATACATGGACCCAGTAGAGTGTGAATCACCCAGTGAACCTGAAGTCAAATGGGTCGCGTGTCATGTCAGGCAGAGTCAATATTTTCTGCAGATCATTAAGTGTGATGATTCCGGCTGCTGTTGCCCATGGCGCACCTCATGGAAAAATTACTTTCCTGAACGTTTCCTGCCCGGACCTGTTGTACTGATGCATTCTGCAGCTGGTCTTAAAATTCCTGATCCAGAATCTGTAAAGGATCGGACGCACACATACTAGAGTTCACTTGCTCAGCGGCTAGCTTTTGGATCATCAAAAGTTCCTTTGAATGCGTCATTTGATATGCACTGTCCGTCACTTGCACAGCCTGAAATTATCAAGCGCACATGTTCCGTGTGCAGCGTGTATCACTTGTCGCAGGCCAGTGTAAAACAACATCAGTGTATTCACACTACTGAGTCTATTGACACTGAGAACAATCAAAAGCTAGATGATAACGTCAATGACGCTGTGGATATTGAGACGGCGGCCCAGCAGACTGCAGCTAATGCTGCTCTGCTTTAGCCTGACATTGTGCCTGTTGACGATATTCCTATAATACGTAACCTGTTTGACTGGGTTCAGTCGGCGTTTGAATTTTAGCAGACACTAGACAAACTTTTTAAAGTTACACAGCTTATTTCTTTGATGCAGCCAGACATTCCATGTTGGTTGACTATCTGTTTTATTAAACACGTTAATGTTATTAATCCTCGATCGTGTCTGCATGGATTAAATATAGGCCGTTCTATAGAATTCGGGGATGTGTTTGCATCAAGCGTACATACGCAGGTGGGGGTGTGTATAAAAGTACACATGTGTACGGGGGGAGGGGTCAAGCTTTGCCAGATTTTTGCATACGTACTAAATGGATGGCCCCTAAGGTAGTTCGTCACCTCCACACTCACACCATGTTCATGGTGGATGGGTAAATATGTAGGAGTCTGTAACTGCTACTTGGCATGCATATGTTACGCATTTTCACCATGGAAGGGCTTAGGAGACATTAGTGACTTATATTTGAATAGTAAGTGTAGGAGGACCACCAATAGAAAGATTCAAATGACATAGTGATTCAGAATAAGTTACTAGATGCAGAATCATTCTTTATATTTCAGTTGAGCATATGTGTATTTGCTTTATAAGAAAAATAATATCAATAAGTTGTATATTGTTGACCTTTGGAAATTATTTAAATATCCTGACAAAATTTTAAAGAAAAGTAAATGCAGAAGTCTCCAGCTGCATGTTTTTTCCTAAAACATTTGCCATATTGTATTTTGACTAATTTTTCTATTACAGATATCAGTTTTATGCCAAAAAATGTACACTTTTAGAAAATAATTATTGGTTTCAGTCTTGCAGTGTTGTAGTTTGTACTGTTTTGAAAAAAGTGTATTTACCTACTTTATTTCATTGTTTTATTCAGGTATGAGATTGTTCCAGAATGCATAATCCAGAACCTGTTCCAATGTTTAAAAAAAGTCATTCATTGTTTTCCAGTGCTAAAAAAGGAAATCCCAACCTTTTTACTTTTTTTGTGCAACAGAACAATGGTTTAGGTCATAATTTTATTGCTCATGTCAAGGCCTGAGTTTATTAATTTTGGAAGCCATTTTGATGTTGGCCAAAGTATCAAATTCACATGTCAATATTGGCAGGACATGCAGGTTATTTCTTACATCAGTTTCAGTTTGCTGAAAACATGTCAGCTGGAGACTAGTGTAGAATGAAAATGTTACTTGTGTTATTTTTATCAACACCAGTATGATTTGTATGCTGTGTAATGCTAATGGGTGTTGTGCTATGAAATTTCATAATGTTTTGTGTAGCAAGCATATGTTGTGTTTAAAATTTAACAAGATTTGAATGGGAGATTTCAGCAATAATTTTAATTGCAAATTGTCATGTGTTGATTGAATGCATACTCTGAAGACATGTACCAAATTGCACCAGCACTTTCTTGTCCAAAACTCTGACTAATTTTAAGCTACATGTATTTTGCATGTAATTGCACCAGCACTTTCTTGTCCAAAACTCTGTGACTAATTTTAAGCCACATGTATTTTGCATGTAATTGCACCAGCACTTTCTTGTCCAAAACTCTGACTAATTTTAAGCTACATGTATTTTGCAGGGTTCCCACATGGGTCTAGAATTATGGAAAAAGTCAAATATTTGAAAATTGCTTTTCCAGGTCTTGAAAATGTCTGAAAAAATTGAAAAATAACTTCAAAGTCTTGAAAAAGTCATAAAAAATGTTTCATTATTATAACTGTCTTAACTAGAAACCGGTAATGTGACAATTCTTTTGTGTTTCGGTATACAGATTATTGGGAGGTCTGGAAATTTTCATTTTTCAGCATGGAAAAGGTCTGGAATCTTTTTTTTAAATTTGTGGCTGGAACCCCAATTTGGAAAAGTTCTCTTTATGCTTCTGTCCATGTTGTTTACTGATATTTCATGACGCAGGGATTGCATTAAATAGCCTTAAAAATCCTCTCCCACTCGTATAATGACCAAAATAATAAAGGTATCCCATACTTGCTGAACAATGATAAGAATATAGTTCTTTTAGGGATTACCTATCCCAGATTTTTGTTTTGTTAAGTAAAAGGTTTCTTTATTCTAAACCAAATATTGAATTGAATATTTTTGAGCTTTCTGGCTTTTTGGAAGGCCAATACTTGAATGTCTCATGCTCCACAACTTTTGATTGGAAAGGGAAGTAGCTCTTCTGTATTTCATCTGGTTACTTTAATGCCTGATTACAACCTAACTAAAACATCTTATGAAGCCTTCAGAAGTGAATTTGCTACAAGTCATTGGGTCCACTCCTGTCACAGCCTTAGTTATACCCTTAAAATCAGTATGTATAATTTCTGTTTTACTTTAGAAACATATCAAAAGAAAGAAAGAAAAAAATTGAAACTCAAACTCAGAATCCTGTAAACGTTTTTGTTTTGCTTATATTTTACCCAGTCAAACTTCCCATGTTTTTAAAATATGGAAAGTTATGTACACAGCTGTTACAACTGTAAAACTGTAGAACTTACAATAAGTATACATGTCTGCAATCTATATATCTTTGACATTGAGTGTATGTGTGTTGTGTATTACTTGTTTCAATGCTGTATTGTGACCGCTCCAGTGGTATAGTGGTTAGAGTGTCCGCTTTGGATGCAGAAGGTCAGGGGTTCAAATCCCGGCTGAGTCATACCAAAGACTTCTAAAAATGGTACTTACAGCTGCATCGCTTGGCGCTCAGCATTAAGAGGTTAGTGTTAGGACTGGTCGGCCTGGTGTCAGGATAATGTGACTGGGTGGGACATCATGCTACATGTCTGTAGCATGATGCCCCAGTGCTAGACGTCACTATAAACTGCCACTCTGCAAACATCTTAGCGATATGACTGAAAAATTGTTAAAGCTACGTTAAAATTCCAAATCACACACACACTGCTGCATTATGATTCTGTCAATCCTTATAATAATGTGCATGTATCTTTTCTCAGTTATTATGTTTATGCATGTCTCTTTCCTCAGTTAATATTATGCATGTATCTTTCCTCAGTTATTATTATGCATGTTTCTTTCCTCAGTTATTATTATGCATGTATCTTTCCTCAGTTATTATTATGCATGTATCTTTCCTCAGTTATTATTATGCATGTATCTTTCCTCAGTTATTATTTTTATGCATGTATCTTTCCTCAGTTATTATTATGCATGTATCTTTCCTCAGTTATTATTATACATGTATCTTTCCTTACTTATTATTATGCATGTATCTTTCCTCACTTATTATTATGCATGTATCTTTTGTCAGTTATTATTTTTATGCATGTATCTTTCCTCAGTTATTATTATGCATGTATCTTTCCTCAGTTATTATTATGCATGTTTTTCCTCAGTTATTATTATACATGTATCTTTCCTCAGTTATTATTATGCACATATCTTTCCTCAGTTATTATTATGCATGTATCTTTCCTCAGTTAATATTATGCATGTATATTTCCTCAGTTATTATTATGCATGTTTTATTCTTCAGTTATTATTATGCATGTATCTGTCCTCTCTTAATTTTATGCATGTATCTTTCCTCACTTATTATTATGCATGTATCTTTCCTCACTTATTATTATGCATGTATCTTTCCTCATTTATTATGCATGTATCTTTCCTCAGTTACTTATAAGAATCTTCATAAAAATCAATGTAAAATTGAAATATCCACCAGTATTGTTCAATAACCATTTTATTATTTAACACTTCATTATTTTGATGAAAACTAATTCTAATTTTAATTGTTTTACAGTTTGGAGTTTAAGATGGAAGTTTATTTATTGATGCTGTATGTAAGCTTGGAGCAGGAGAATGCAATCAGAGAGTTATTTTTGCATCATGGCTGGCTGTACAATAGGAAAGGTTTGTTTAAAATGACGAGCATTTTGTGTCAATTTATTACGCTTGTTAACGCTGGAAGAATTCATAGCCTGAATGCCCAAATCAAGTTTATTGAGAATTGATTTTAGAATTTATAAAATTCTCAATTATAAGTTTAATTACCACTTTAAATAGACTTAATTTTATATTTATTTCATTTGAGACATAATATATCATATATACATGTCCAGAATTTTGTTTCAGTGTCAAGTCTGCGTTAGTGGAAAGTGAGACATGGCAGTCACTTTTCCTGTATCAGCATCATTATCAACAGTTAAAGTTTTAGTTCATTTTCTAGACTCATTGATAGATTCTCATCATACTTATGAATTTCGATGATGCATTTTTTGACATGTTTACTCATCCCTTTCACCCTAAAATGAAAAATTTCCACAATGCAATCCACTCACCAAGTTTCATGATATAGGTAAGACAATGTGCATAAAACATGCAAAGAACTTGCGTGGTCATGAGCTAAATACAAAAAAAGTCAGTAGAAGATTAAATATAGGTCACAATGACCATCTTTTGTTGTAAGAGTGTGGTACTAATAAAGATACATAAGTCACTTAGTTTGATGAGTCAGGCATGAACTGTGCATGAGATTGAACCCAAGTCAGAGAAACATTAGATATGGATCACAGTGACTTACTTTGGTGATGAGGGTGTAGTACTCATAAAGTTATATACCTTCATTAAATTTATTAAATTACAAAAGTATGTATGCAGGGTGCTACAAACCTATTTGGTTGTAAGCTAAATGCTAAAAATGATTCAGTGCTAGTAAAATATGAAATGTAGGTCACAGTGCCATTCCTTTGTTGTAAAGGTGTAGTAGAAAAATAATATAGTTTGATGATTCTGGTATAAACAAATCTTGACCTACTTTTGTGATGAATGTGTTTTACTCATCAGAAAAAAGCCCCACACCCAGTTTTATCACTCTAGGTGATACACCTAGTATATACACCTTTCCCAGGATAACTTGTGCCCTGATAACTTGCAAACTTAGAATGTAGTGTCTTGCATGGATTCCAAGAAAATGAACAAAAAATGTGCCTTCTATAGACCTTTCCTGTAGACAGTGCTTACATAGTTATCTCCTCCTAGCCAAGAGGTGTCAGCAATAACGTCAGCCATTAAGGTGCTGACGAAGCCTGATTACCGAGCATGCAAACTTTGTACTTTAATTATGACAACAGATCTGTTAACCTTACACTTATTTCAAATTACTTAATAATTCATCTCATATAACTAACACAACCAATACAATCTGAGTATCATTTCAAAGCAGATTCATAATGCACAAATTGATCAATTTTATGTATTAATCTTTGTCCTCTATTGAGAGACCACCTCTGTGGCAATTCTGTAATTGTAATAATTTAGTGGTATAAAGAGTTTCATGTTTTGCTGTGTGCATCTAAAAGAATAAATTAATTTAAATATTTATGGTGTGATACTGTTAATATATATCTCAAAACAAATAACATAAACTGTGATGGATAAATCAATAAAATATAACATTGCTTTATTACATGTGTTTACTGGATTTATCTACATGTAATATCTGCATGATAAACAATTTACTTTTATATGCTTCATTCTTTCTTCCATTCACTTTTTCCTTTGTGATCATCAGTATTCTAATTGATACAAATATTACACACTGAAATAACAATTAAATAATCAAGTATGACACAACGCAGTGGTTTTGACAATAATTTAGCAGTTGATAGTTTTGGTTTGCTTCTTAGAGAAGGAGTGTTTTACAGAAAGGGGTGATGTTGATAAGAATTTTTCAGTTAGTGACATGGTTTGTTTCTTTAATTACTGAGTAAACAAGGTTACGGGATATGCATGATGGAAGCAAATATCTTGTCTCTCGTTATCAAATTATATTGTGCACAGAAAGTGGTGATTTTGGACAAGAATTTAGCAGGTAAAAATGTATTATTATATGAATACTAGATTTATTAGGACCAATAAATCATAGTCCTAATTTGTGCAGTAAGAAGACTTCAAAAATTACATAAGTCATATTGTGACTTGTTGACCTTCACTTTTTCATAATTCCAATAAAAATAATTGTGACACTTTAATCTCAGACTTTTTATGCTACACCTGTTTCATAACTGTAAAAATTAGAATTGTGACTTTTTGTCAATTAACCTTCAGTCCTACAAACAGGTATCTAAGTCACTATGTCCTCTCTCCCACTCATTGCACAAAGATGTAGTAGGGCAGTAATTCAAGGGGGAGGGGGATTTTAAAATATTTTAAAGTGTTCTCTTGTCAGGTCAGCTAAAACTGCATCATTCTCAGGTTTAAGGTTTTATGTGCACTTTATCTGAAAGACCATAACTGACTGATGATTGTACTATCTGGAGTATGTGTCAAAATACAGTATGTGTCGGGATTTCGCATATGCATATATAACGTTTCATCTTTTTATTTTTTATCCCAAAGCAGTTCTTGTGATCTTTCAGTGATTCAATTGTTTTTTAAAGCAATTGATCATGTCTGAAATTTAAGGACCAGACGCGATCTGGTCCACTAAAATAGGAATAACTGATAAGAAGACTTAATCTCTGTTGCCCAGGGATTATATTTTATTAACTTTCTGATCATACTAATCATTTGTAATTTAGAATTACTTTTATCTGTTTTACTATAAAACATCACTTATCTACACACATAAGCTTTTCTGTTGATATGACTACTTAAGATAATTGCTGGTATTCAGAATCAACATGTAGGAAATAATCTTCCCTCAAGCAAACCACAGAGGTAAATCAGTACCTTAATGGTGGATGGTCACATGATACGAATATGGCTGTGCCCATGGAAACAAAAATAGAAAGGTCTATATGTTGAATGTGAAGAAAATTGTGATCAGAATTCTTATATTGCTCAAAAAGATGGTTAGAATCAACATCATGAAATTTGCAAGTTTTAATAAGCGATCACATATTTTGTTAGATTTTATGCAAAAATATTTTCTCAAGACACTGTGAATAATAACATATGGTGAAATAGCGATTAATGAAAAATTCTATTAAATGCCAACAGGTGGCAACATTAAAAGAAATAAGCACCAATTTTATTGCCTTGTTAGGTGAAATTCATGTTTTTATCTTTTAATTCTGTTTCAATGTAAGTAGGATAATCATTTCATGTTTTCTTATATTAAGACATGGAAAGAGTCAATCGTTCATCACATCAATATCCAGGAGCACTTTTATGAGAACCTAAGTACCAACTGTGTTTTGATCTATGATTTGGGGAAGTGTTGGTTACATTAAAAAACCTTGATTACAAGAGATCTGTGTTGTTCTATCATGTTAATTATGTCATTTGTATCAAATCAAGTAAGTGAGGTACAATAAAATAGTTTAAAGGAATGCCAATCCATCCCGCAGAAGCTATTTTGGTCACTATCATTTATCAGAATCAATCCAGTTTAATTAAACATGGTTTCAAATTATATATACATGTATAATGTACAAACAATATGGAATTAGATGATGATATGTAAACCTGGTTTACATAGCAACGTGAGCAAGGTTTTCTTCTCTCTGGAACATTATTCAAGGACCTGGCACAAAAATAGTAAAAGAATGGATAATGACTCTAATTTCATGGCAAGCCATGGATGGCTTTGCATATTCCAGTATAGACAATGAATAAAATAAAATTCATTGTCAGGTGAGACACTTTAGATGAATCAGGCAGTGAAATGTGAAATGATATTTGTCTGGTGTGTCACAAACTGCAGATATTATTGTGTTCTCATTCTCATTAAAAAAAATGTTTAGACCCATTATTCCTGAGGGATTCTTGTTTGGTTCAAATCATTTAGAACTATTTTATAAACCGATGATAGTTTCCTGTCACTTGTTACTTGGCATTGATCTTTGTGAAGTTAAGATGATTCATTTTGCGGCCTTAGACTCAAGGTTACAGTCATAGAAATTTATGTTTAGGTTTTGTTAAAGTTTTTCATTTGCATTTGCTTCCTAATCCCCATGACAAAATTTCTTCATACTTGACATCAAGTTTATAAGACAAATCATTCTGCATTATGCACTCTTGCACATTTTATCTTGGGGTCAAGATCACAGTCACAGAAAATTTGCTGGAAGATTTTGGTTAAAGTGTTTTCTTTTGAGTATGTTTCCTAAACCTATTGATGCATTTTGTTCAGACATTGGATTATGAAGCTAAGACATTCATCCTGTGATGCTCAACCTTTTGACTATGGGGTAAAGGTTTCAGTCACACATTTTACAGCAATGCTTTGATTATGGGTTGAACATGCGGGTCCTGGCCTTGTATTACATTTTCACACACACACACACACAGAGATGTGTGTGTGTGCGTGCGTGCATGCGTGCGTGCGTGTGTGTGTGTGTGTGTCAGTTTTGTTACCAGTCTAATATATAATTAGCACAGATTTCAATAAAAACTAGTTTGTAAATAGCAAAATAGCAGCTTCAAATGATATCAATGAGCTAGACTTGAGAGATCAGTGATGAACAAAAGGATCTGAACAATTCATTTTAATCTGTGATAATGCTGTGTCTGATTTATTTCTTGTTACTTAAACTTGGTATTCTCAAGTACATTAAGATATATATATATATATATATATATATATATATATATATATATATATATATATATATATATATATATATATATATATATATATATATATATAATATTTATGTAGGGGTATATATATATAAGGAGTAAAGGAGCATATAACTCACTAGCTTCTGTCACCTTAATAGCTGCATTTTTCAGGCTCTTGAGGCTGAAATCCTGTGAATTGGTGCCTCCAGATTGATTGGATTTTTTAATTTTACTTTATACATGTTTGATTTTATGGCATAGCAACACAAGTAGGTTATTTTGTACCATGGTAATTAGGTAAAAGTGCTCTGCCCAAAAACACACCATAGTAGTTGATCCATGCTTTTCCAGTTGGGGGATTTGAACCCACACCCTTGTGATCTGGAGTCTGGCATGCTATCCACTTAGTCAGTGCATCTCCATTTACTTTATACAAGCACTCTTAAATTTGAAACAGGCTATAAAAAAAGGGCAGTTTAATGACAAATATTGCATTGTAAAAAACGTTGTATGGAAAAAGATCATTAAATAAAAATTGATAATAGTTGATGATATTTAATATAATATTTTTTTGTAGATAATATGTATTTTTATCTCTCACATTGCATTATTCTTTATTAGGAGATAAATAGTACATATTTTCTTTTTGTTCATCTTTATTGACAGGTATCATATTGGAAAGACAACGATCAACATCAGGTCTTTATGATGATGGTCAGTACAAGGCTGGTGTTTCACAAAGTGTAGACTCACACTTATATGAGGCCACCTGCAGAGTCACAAACACAAGTACTATACCTAAGGAGACCCTGAATTTGGACAGTACATCTCAAATAAATTCCTTTTCTACCACCTCACCTTTGCATCAGGACACATCAACGGATATTTTCAGCAGTTATAGGTCTTCCATTGAGGTCCTGTTGAGTAACAATGAGGATAGCATTCTTCAGTCAAGAGAGGATGGCTATTTTTCTAACACTGTTGAAAAAGATATTGCAGATTTACATTGCCTCAGTGAAAAGTCATGCACACCAGATCATTCAGGAACTGCATACCAGAAGAATGATCCAGAAAGGCAGGAGATTCAGGACTATCGGACAGACAGTTATGGGGAAGAAGTTCATGGTCCAGAGGAGACAGTATCTGATTTGTCTCACAAAAATTGTCCTGGTTCACAAGGGCAGGTAAACGACATTAATGTCCCTAGTTTCACAGGTGATGATAAAGGCAAGGGAGATAATTCAGTTTCTTCCAATTCACTGGGAAACAGAGATCTGTATGGGGATTTTTCATTTAGCACTGCAGGTAGGAGATTGGGTGAAATAACAGAAGAGGCACAGGACAGAATTTTGGATAGTTGTAGTAAAAATTCAGAAAAACAAGCTTTTGGCGCAAGTTCAACTTGTGACATTGAAAAGGACTCGGTCGAAAGCAATTCAGATCAGTCTGCACAGTTTAAATGTAAAAGTTCTAAAAGAGTTAAAAAAGGCCATAAAAGTAAAATTTCAGTAAGAACTGATAAAAACTATCGGGAACAGATTGGTCGAAATATTAGAAAGGAAAAGTCAAAATGTCAGTACAAAGATTTAATGGCAAGTAATAATGAAAACAGAACTGATATGGAAAAGATAGGTACCAGTGAGATGTGGAATCACAAGAACTTAAAAGAAACTACAAAGCAGTCAAATAATCATACCTCAGGCAAGAGGGGGAAATTCTACTGTTCTGAATGTAATGTAACTTTTTCGTATTTAAATCACTTCAAGAGCCACAAAATTGATGGGAAGTGTACATTTGAATGCTCATATTGCAAGAAAATATACACAAGTAGTACTTATTCGAAATTCAAAGCACACCTCCGATATCATAGGAATGAACGCCAGTTTAAGTGTGACCTCTGCAACAAAAGTTATAATGAGTTTTCAAAATTAAAAATGCATAAGAGAAATCATTCTGGAGAGAGGCCATTTATTTGTGAGATATGTGGCGCTCAATTCACAGTCTCGTCCAATTTGAAACAGCATAAGAAGATCATGCATACGGAGCAAACACGAAATTACCAATGTGACTTGTGTGGGGTTAGTTTTAAGAGGGAAGCCAATCTTCGTTACCATACAAAATATATGCACACAACAGCACGACCATTTGTATGCAACATTTGCAGTAAATCCTTTAAGACCAAATATGTTCACAATTTACATATGAACACTCACAGGGAAGATATATGCTTCAAATGTGATATGTGTGGAAAAGGCTTCAAAAACAAAAGTTATCTTTTTTCCCACATGAAAAGACATAACAAGGAGTTTAGAACATTTTGTGAAATATGTGGAAAAGGATTTTACGAGAACAGAAAGTTGCAGGACCATTTAAGGACACACAGTGGAGAGAAACCTTACAAGTGTAAACTCTGTGACTACAGATGTGCGATACAAGGAAACCTGAAAAAGCATCACAAAATACATATTAGGGAAAAGAAAGAAACCAATGCTGCATCGGAAATAAATTTGGTATTATAGTAATCCAAACAATTTTCCAGTAAATACATTAAACATATTTTGAATGCCTTGATCTTTCTTTTCTCCTATTGCACCGTCACTTTCCTCACTTGCTGTATCAGTTTTACATTGCTTGAAACATCCCGTGATGGTGACTGAGAAAGACCTGACATTAAAATAGAGAACAAAATAGGCTATACAATAGTAAAAGTCATATAGGTCATGTATGCATTTAACAATGATTATTTCTATAATGGGTTTTATTTTATAGAATTGGATTCTGCATACCTTTAAATGGCAGTTATTCACTTTATTTGGATCCTCATACATCATCCATATTCCTTTGGAAGGACCTTATTTACATTCCCCGAGAAGTACATACGGAAAAATCAATGTTAAAGTACTTAAGTATTAAAGGGCAAGATCAACCTAAAGGTGTAATTCAGTACACCTAAAGGTGTAATTCAGTACACTTAAAGGTGTAATTCAGTACACCTAAAGGTGTAATTCAGTACACTTAAAGGTGTAATTCAGTACACCTAAAGGTGTAATTCAGTACACCTAAAGGTGTAATTCAGTACATATAAACATTAGTTTTACATATATGTATATATAAAGTAGATTTGCACTTCAAGGAGAATGATAAAAGTTTGCTTCTCACAATGAACAGGCAAAGGGATTGATATATTTGTTACAATACAGTACATCATGCATTGTAGTCATTTGTTTTGTAGATGAGAAAAATGAGAAAAAAAGCATTAAGCTGTTAATGGACAAAGCTATCCTGGATTTTTAGAGATAAACTTTTTAACTGGACTTAGTGATGAACACCTGAACACAGAACAACATAGTTTTTGCTCAACTTTCATCTAGAAAAATCGTAAAAGTATGGCATGGTTATCTTCTGTGTTCACTTAGAGATCTTTAATCATCGCAATTAATCAAATAGAGTATATGGAGTGCAAATAGAATTGTTTCTTGTTCTTTTACTTTCTTGTCTGTCAGAAATTTTAATTTCTAGAAATTGTAAACAGATTAATTAAAATTACACTTTGATTTGAATTTGTTATGCAGCTATTAAATATGAGTCATAAAATGAACAAATAAGATATCTTTTTTGCACACTTGGTTACCCGTTTGTTGTTTGCTGTTTCCAGTGTACATTTTCTTCACATATTAGTGAGTATTTGTGTCTTACATCACATGTTCACACTATTAATAGAATGTAGTTTAAAATCAACACTGTATTGCTAGCAGAATTCATTTTTATCTATAGGTCAGTCTTCCATAATCATGTATGTATTCATTCTTAGATGTAGACAGTCATGGTGACTGAATTATTTTTAAACAGAACAGAATAGTAACTTTATTCAGGAGTATGCAACTGTACCATAATACAGTCACAAACAATGCATTGTGCAAAGGTGAACATGTATAGGTCAATGAAGCTGGTCAGTACTTGGCACCTTTGTCCTTTGTCCTTGTCTACTCCAGCTTAGAGTGGTGTGAGTTTTCAACCCAAGAATAAGGTTCTGGTTGGTTCTCAAACAGTGTCGAGTGAGAAAGACCACAAGAACACTTTGCAGCTGTGTCAGGAATCTTGCTTCGTGTATCTCACACAAGGATTCAATATTGCCTCCACTCTTCTGTCATGAATGAGAGACATACCTTATTAATATTGCCTCCACTCTTCTATCATGAATGAGAGATATACCATGATTAATATTGCATGCAGTCACATAGATGTATATATCTGGATGAAGCAGCTACATTGCAATGCTGTTTTTGCACGAAACAAACTTTTAGAGTGTTGACAAAAGCTGCAGCAAATCTTATTGTCATCACTAACCTTACGAGACATCTACACCATTCCAAAGCTGTATTGAAAAAGTAACTACCCAGGGGTCACGCTACCAGGTGAAGTGGGCAACTAAGTCACCTAAAAATTGTAAACTTCACTTTCTTGTGTTAGGAAAGCAAAAACGACTTCGCCCTGTGATGTTTTTTTAAGAGGTACATTGACCATTTTGAGATGCCCTCTCGCCTTAGCCACATTAGTTCTAGTGTTGTGTTGTAGTGAAATGTATTCACCAAGCCATCAAGTAGCTAGTGTTGATAACAATTTCTCGCACATTGACAGACATGTTTTGATAGCTGATTGATCATTAACCATTTCCTGAGTAAGTTACCAACTATAATTGCCTGATTTCTGCACGTTATCCCATGATAATAAAAACATACAAACTTGTGTTTTGAAATATTAACAATAGTATGTAAATAGCAATTTGTACTTTAAGAACAGAATCTGTGATCTGGATATTTTAACTACCTCTTGTACACTATTTTGTCATAAAGTTTGAAACTTTAAGTGAACCAGTGACAGAAAAATCCCTAATGGTGGACATCGCTGTCTGGGAAGTAACAGTTTATTAAAGTGTCTGTTTTCATAAATCATCAGGCAAATATATTCAGAAAAATATTAGGTTCATAGAAAGCAAAGCCATGGTATTGTGTTATTTAAGATTTAACTTTAAAATGCAATTATATAGGTCAGAAACTAGTCCAATAAATCAACAACACCAAATCTCTGTTGATACTGATGGACGATATGTGGGTCTGATGTCACCTGTTCATTAAGATGTGCAATTTTGCTGCATGCAAATCATTCCAGAACAATCCTGCATACACTTTTGACACATACAAGTAATTGGTAACAGCAATATCTATTGTGAAATTGAAATTGGCCACATGACAGATGGTTGCGCTATTCCACATGGATTTACAAATCACCAAACATAGGATTTGCTCCAGAAATATAATGTACATGCCACCAAAAGATCCCTTCAGGCAATGGTAGCTCCACAGCCACAAGAATTACCAGTAAGTATATAAAATGTTCACCCATGTGTGCAGACAAAAGTGGCTGTGAATAATTGCAGCTTTCAATGAATAGGTGATATCAGCCCCTAACCCAAAAACCAACATCATCATTGGTGAGGGACTGATTTATCAGCCTAATCAGAAATGTACAGGACAATGCTATGTTGTGGAATTCAT
The DNA here is from genome assembly GCA_016617855.1 of Megalonaias nervosa. Classification (NCBI taxonomy): domain Eukaryota; kingdom Metazoa; phylum Mollusca; class Bivalvia; order Unionida; family Unionidae; genus Megalonaias; species Megalonaias nervosa. The sequence continues at coordinate 4,905 of JAECUM010014135.1, read as the reverse complement.
GAGATGTGCTGTAAGGACAAAGTGAAAAAAACAGTGAAGCAGATACTATTTAACCAATGCCTAAAATTACTACAAGTACGTAGACAAATAAATAAACCATAAATTTACAATCGTATCAGTAGACTGTTGTAGTGAAGAGAGTGAGTGAGTGATTGCATTATGAAAACCCTCCTTCAAAAATAGATGCAATGTCACATGTCTGTTGATTCGGTTGCAAAAAAGGTTTTAGTTCATATACTGACTGTAAAGGAGCCATGTCTAATTTTATGCATTTTAGTGTGTTAATTATGAATAGGTACGGTAATGTTTTGTCCGCAACAAAGAAATTAGGATGAACAATATGATCTGAAGACACGTGTGCATTTGTCCTCATGTACATGGTATAGGGGTTGTTTCAATTGCGTTTAGAAATCTTTCAAAGTGTCATTATTGTGAACTTTTAGAAAGTATATAAAAAATAAAAATAAATTTTTTTTAATTTGATTAAGGGTAATTGATTTTTACCAACTTGCAAATGCCAACATGAATACTGGCAAATAGAGGGCATAATTCAAATAAGAGAACACACACACAGACACATACACACACACACACATATATATATATATATATATATATATATATATATATATATATATATATATATTGGTTTCCTGCTTCACATCTACTACCAGTTGAGCTGTCACTTCTCCCTGTTCTGTCCAAAAGGAGAAGTCACTTCTCCCTAAAATTCAAGTCTAGCTTGACCCTTGACCCATGACTGCTTTATTGCAGATTTCCAAGTTTTTTCCCTAATCATCAGATGAATTTAACACAATGTGACTACGATATCTGAATGCTCCCATTCTCTGTATTCATAGTTTATATTTTATGTACAGTTATGAGTCTGTGCTCTTAAAATAAGTAATAGAAAAGAGTGAAAGGCAACAAGCTTTGTAAAATTCAACAAATAAAATTTATTTCCCTAGAATACAAAGTGAAAATGAAATAAAAGAACTCACAGTATTGCGAACTAAACTCCAAAATAATCCAAGAATTATTGTCACAAGTCCTAATAGTTTAAAGTCAATAAAATTCAGTATAAGTCCAGAATAAATCCCAAAACTCAAGGTGATGATGTGTCTGTGGTAGCTTATAGAGTGTTGATGTGTCAACAATCTTTTGTTGAATCACAGTAATATAATTCCAGGTTTGAATTCACTATAAATTCCAGTGAATGTCGCTCTCCATGAATTTGATAAGAGCACTTTTGTATTTCTAGAGAAAATAATCATTTGAATTCAATAATTTGAAGAAATAAAAAATTCAGCTCAACTGGACACAACATATATTACAACTTCAAAGTGATAGATCTTAAAGCATGACTGAAAAATCCTCTCAGTTACAAGATTATACAGTTCTCTACTTGACCTAAGGTCACAATTAGCATATTCTAAAAAAAACTATTTCCTGATGGAAAATAATCTTCTAGAATGATCCTGATGTTTACAAAATAAAAACCATAACCTGGATTATGTACAATACACTAAGGAAATTCCAAAACCTAGACCTAGAACCAAATAAACATATTTACTTCTATTAATAATAATACTGATTTTAATTCCATACACATAGAGATTAGTTTAGCTATGTATTAGTTGTTTACAGAGAATAAAATTTTAAAAAGTCAATTGGGGTCAAGCAGAAATTAACTCCGCTTTGGACTTGGGATTTAATACTCCTAAAACTGTTTACAGAACATAATTTTGAATATTTTTGAATGGATCCCATATATTGAAAAATGTATTTCTCTGTGTGTCTGTGTGTGTGTGTTGTTATGAGTCTATGGTCACAAACTTAAGTAACAGAAAAGAAGCAACACCAACGAGTTTTATAAAACTTAACAAACAATTTAATTATCAGAGTTATAAATGAAGAATGTGAGAGGAACTTAATAGTATTCAGAAGTGAATCCAAACAAGTCCTTATAAAGGTTTATGAATGTCCTAAATGGATAAAAAGTTCCTTATAAATTTCAGTACATGAAATGTACTGGTCCTCCAAGAACTGTGATGTTGTCAAGATGGTGTTGTCCAGAATTCCTTCGAACAATTTATAACAGTTCCAGAATAATATTATAGTCCAAATAATGAGCACTTTCTATTTCCACTGGACAGTCCAAACAAATGTTTTTCCTCTCGAATAATATCCAAGTACAGCATAAAAGATGTCTGCAGACTTACAACATGAACACAATAAGTATGAATGACTCCAAAAATCGGAATGAATCTGATGCTTATTTTACTCTTTATATATGCTGTATATTGCTACTGTATCTCACAACAGATCCCATGTGACATCATTCACTACTCTTTTCTGAATTCCTTTGAATATATTTTTAAAATTACTGTACTTTTCATTTATTTCTTTTTTTTCATGTGATTTCGATAATGTTATTTTCACCAGATAAATGTTCGGGAGCTGTACTTGTCAGCTGTTGCTCCTTTAAGTCATTTTGATAATGTGGTTTATATTTTATTATTGTATGCACTTGTTTGCTTCTTCATTTCATTACAGAGATGACAACCAAATGCAAGATGTGTTGACGATTTAAGGTCATGGTGGATGGATTGAAAAAGTAGCTCAAGGGTTGCAACAACGAACATGCACCAATACATTGTAGCAAGATACACCTCACATCAGAATTATTGATTAGCCACATGGGTGATGCTGAGATGCCTTCTCCACTCCTCCCATGAAGGCACAAAATAGTGCCAGAATATACTGTATTTGTGAATAAAATAGTATCTTTGGGTGATATCGAGATTGCTTCCCAAGCCCAACCCCTCATGCAGATGCAGAAACAGTGCCAGAACATACTGTATCCATGAATACAGTAGAAAGCACAGGGGATACCTTGCTTTGATGTCAATACATGTATGTTGATGAGTAGATGAGTAGAAATGACATTTGTGTATTGTAATCCCACAGGGGGGATAAGCCTATGGTCACACCTAAAAGGTATGAGGGCTTACAAACAAATAGGACCACACCCATGAGGCATAAATGCATGAAAATGTGAAAGAAAACAAAGCAAGAAGGACATGAAGATCTGTAGTTTGACCAATACTGTAAGAATGGGCAGTCCATATTGACTATACTGCACAACCTGGCCTGATCGCAAGGCATATATCATCTTTGGTACACCATTCTGACTGCCAACCAGCCATGCAGAAGAGCTATACACATTTAAAGTGGTCAGGAATCTCTTATCCATAATTCAATAATGCAGTCACTAATGGGCAAAATGATATGCATGCTTGCAAAACAGTGGATGATCCAAACTGTGTCAGAGGGTCTCTGATTTCACTATCTGAACCAATCCACTATCATCATCCTACCATCAGGAAGGAACTTTGAAGTGATCCTATGAAAGGGATTATTTTTAAACAAGAAAATCTAGTTTATCTGCTTGTAAAAGGTGGTGTAGATAGTATGAAAGCTGCACACACACAGGTTTTCTACTCCTGAATCCAACGGCAATCAATACCTGCCATAGATATGTGATGAGTACACAACAAGTCTTGACATGCCAGACAGACTTCTATATACCAATTCATATGACCCCAATCTAAGCCCTCGCGCCCTCACCAAGAAGCGTGCGTGACATACCATAAATACATTCGGTAAGTTTGGTTTTTGGTTCATGATATGAACAACCTTCATTGTGTAGTGAATAATAATTTTAGAGAGCCAGACAGTGTTCCTTCTAGTTTTTGATCCATGTAGATATGAAACCCAAAATACATATCAACTTAGCATCTTCCTCCCAAAGGAATCAAAAGAATCGTTCATGTATTAGATAAGGCATCAGCCAAGATTTTGAAGTTGGATCTTCAATAAGACGTTTGACCATGTCATATCTTAATTCATGACATCCTCCATAGAGAAGGTGACATTTCAAAACAACACACTAAACACCATTCGGCAATTCTGGATTTTGGTTCATGACATGAACAACCTTCCCTCCCTCATTCACAGTTCATGGTAGATAATAAATGTAGAAAATTCAGACCTTCTCCCTCCTCAACACCATCTAGATATGGAACTGTTAATACATATTAACTTGGCATCTTTCTCCCAGTGCATCGAAAGTAAGGTTCATCTATCAGAGAGAGCTTCAAACAAGACATGTTTTTAGGCAGGGAAGTTTCTTTAATTCTTCAGCCTACTCAGTGATGGGGTGAACCTGTTACAATGAAAGGTAATTAGTGGAACTGTGATGGTCAGGAGAAGACTTTTGATATCAACCTTGTGGAAATGCCTTCCATATGTGGTTGGAACATATCTGTGGAATGCAGTCCTGATAATGTCAGACAATTTAATTGAGTTGACGTAGCTTTGCAAGGGGGAACAAACACCAGAACTTTGCTTTTTGATAGGGAATTACCTTCCTCGGTACTTCCAATGGCAGGTAATGTTCAAGTTGTCTGACACATTCCTGGCTGACTCAATGTTCTGATGGACTCATTATCATGGGAGGACAACTGCTTCATACAGAATTGTCCCTCCAGGAACCTTCAGTTGGGTCTTTGCCATCTGGGGCCATCCGATGCTTGAAATTTTTGTTTCATTTTTCACAATCCCAGAAGCGTGGGGGCTGTACATGGACTTTTAATCAGCTGGGAAGTAGTGTGGACATACACCTTCCCTAGGTCATTTTGATTATGAAGATAATTACTAAATGAGGGGCACAGACTGCAGTATCTCTGATCACCCACTAAGATGAAACACATTGGATCAATGGTCTGCTCGATTGAGCAACTGACACTTCCAGCTACCTTCTCTCTAGTCGACCTTCCGGACCTGTTTGCAAATTTCTTCCGTGACAAAGTACAAACCATCAGAGATAAACTTGACAAAACA